>SNQJ01S0051327.1:64563-76642 GCA_010110895.2 Picea sitchensis
AGGGGTGAGATGGATTGCCCAATGCAATGATGCAAGTATACTCTTGGCAAGGAGAGAAGATTCCTCAAGAGAATAATGGCAACATAACTTTGCTTTGAATTCCTTGAAAAATGAAGCGTATACATGGCCTTTTTATAGCATTCCTTTGAGCTATTGTTCAACTAGTTTGTAGTGTGTAAAGAGGCTAATTAGGGCATTTCTAGGTCTTTGACCAGCCATCCAATCGAATCTAGTCCAAATTTGAGTGTCAAATCAGCTTGGGAGTTGAACTAGAAGTGGGTGGGAGGCCGACCACTCTCATAAATGCGTCGTTTCTCAGGTGCACGTCTTTTTGTGATAAAAGTCGTGCATCGTGCGCATGTGCATGAATCTTGCGTTTCTGTTTCGTGCATGTGCATGCGCGCCCAATGTCTTCATAGTGCCCTTCAATTTTTTCACTATTTGTATAATTTTTTACCCTTTATGAATGCTTTTGTGTTAATTCAGGTCCATGGATGACTTCATAATTGTTTGACGATGTTGAATTCTTGTAACCATTTGTGGACGAAATTTCAGTGATAACATATGCCCCCTGATGGATGAGGTTAGGAGAATACGTATAGCTGAAATTCATCAATGTTTCTTCTACTGAGAGTGTTGTTGTAAGAGAGAGAAATAGTGGGATCATCCAGAGTGATCCGTTGGAGGTAAAAAAGGAACCGGTAGAACCCAACCTTCCATGAGGTGTGTAAAAAATAAACTGTGTACAAACGAGGAGGGCATGCCCCATGCTCGTGTCATGTAACTCAAAAAAAGAGGAATGAAGTGTTGTTGTAGACAACTACAGCGCCCTCGAGGGCGGTCGTGATAAAGGTACAAGATAATTCTGCGGATGAACATACTCTGAATAGCAGGCAGTGACAGTTGTAAGAAGTATCACAGATTCTGTAGGCATTGATAGCCCAGCCAAATTCAGAGGTCTTCAGCAAGTAAAAGAACTAACTGCAATAGTCGCAAAGTAAGACCCACCGTAACATGAGAAAGTGTTGACGTCAAATTTTATGGGGGTCAATGACAGTAGGGAGCAATTGTGGTTCTCCATGTGCCGTCTGAGATCTCTCATTGGATGGATAATGAGAATCAAGATACTGTCACCCTTCTGGAAAACTGTGCTGATGTCGACAAAAAGGGGGACGCGACTCCCAAAAGCAAATGGCTTCATGAAATCTACTAGGTGAGGTTAGGAAGTGGAGGAGGTACATGGATGAAGTCAATATGTAGGAATACTCAAGACTACCCTTGGTTGGAGTATATGTCAGATAAAAGTGGTCACAACCGTTCAACAAGATCGAGTGTCAGGGGGATAGCAAGACAGGGGATAAGTTGTGCCAGAGGCGGGACAAAGTGAATAAAATCAGAGGGCAGAGGTAAGTGGCATGTGGGGTACTCTGAAGATATGGATGATGTCATCAAGGGTAAATGATAAGTAGTGCCCCAACCAAGGGTGACATGGGTTGCGTGTTGCCAAAAAAGGGAAGAAGGTCACCAAAGGTGACGACGAAAAGGTAATGTAATTGCTGGAAACAAAGGAGTTTGTACAATAAATAAAGAATAATGTGGGGATAAGTGTACAAATACATAAATGGGTGCCTCAATGTGATATGGTTGGCCCAGGTAGGGCATAATTTGCTCGAAAAATTGGTGGAGGGTGGGGGCCCCATTGGTGGGTTTCTGTATGAGGTAAGTGAAATGAAGGGAAATTTGCAGATGGGCAAACTGATTGTGGATGAAATGCAGGGTTCATGATATTGTGGAGGTGCAGTCAAAAAATAGAACCGTGAAGAGATAATCTGGGAGTTCGTGTGGGAAAGCTAGCAAAATGAGGAGAAGGAGTATGTGGTTGATTCGCGACATGATGTAAGACTATCGGGACTCCCATCCCTAAAGGGTTTTGAAAAACAGCATGAGTGTCAAAAGCGCAAAAGGGTGCTATGAATGGGATAACTCATGTGGGCAAGAGTGCTACCGGGTGATAGTACCGAAGATGCAAATGGAGGTGTTGGTACTACAAAGCCGGAAATGGGGATCCTAGAGGCAAATGTCAGAGGGTGTGACTGGAAATGTAAGTGAGATTTAGAGGGAATGACTACACGCCAGTGCTGAGTATATACCTGAAGGGGTTGTGTTGATGTATGATGACCAAGTACCTACACACATGAAAACCAAATACCCGACGTGAACAATATCTGAAGAGAATCGAATATATGAGCATGTATTTGATAATTTTGAATATGCGCGTGTGTACCTGATCAGTGTATGAAAAATGGTGTCCCGAGAGCCCAAGATGAAAAGAGGCCCAGGAACTATTGTGATGTAGATGACGATATGTTGATCCCGTGGCTGAAGACGGATGGAGAAATGGACGCCCGGAGCTCCCGGAATGGTGAGTGGAAGTTTGGCAAAAAGGCCTATATATAGTTGTAGGGCCCATATTGCCACCTCATTTGTACTTTCTGCTATAGTGAGTGGACGAGAAGTATTCAGAGGAGATTTGGAGATTCTGGGAGGATGAGGCATCTGATCAAGGACCAGTGAGCTTCAGGTTAGTGGTCTGATCATCTTGCATAGAATTAGGGTTTCCTTTTTGGGCAGGGGCTGTATGGAGGGCCATACAGAGGGTTTGATGAGTGTGGGCCCCAAGTGCGCGGGCGATCTAGAAGTAGGCACACATATGTGCACGCCTGCCCACTGGATAGATGCGCATTGGGGCACTGGTAAGGGGATTAATGGCACGCACTATGTGCATGCCTGTGAGCTACACAGTTGCACATGTGTGCGCGGCTGTGTATTGGACAAGCTCGCTCGAGAGCGCGCCTGTAAATCAAGTAGGTGCGCCTGAGAGCATGCCTGTGTAGTGAACAGGCGTGCATATCTGCGCATCTATGGAGTGAACAGGCGCGCACGTGTGCACGCATGTGGGTTAAACAGCCGCGCCTTGGAGGCAAGGTTGACGAGTGTAAAACTTATCTTTTTGATGTTGTTGATGGTCCATGTGGCTGACTTAGGACTGTTTTATGTGGTTGCAAGTGATCTTTGTGCACGATGTCAGTTGGTTGGAAAGAGAGGGATTGGTCCCAACTGCGAGACGTCGTGGCTATTGACGAGCCAGGTGTACATGCGACTTTGGCAGCCTGTGGGTTGCTGAAGTTCTTTGAGTGCTTGTTTATATGGGCATAGGAGTATCTCCTATAGTTCCTTATCCGGATGTGGAGTCTGGACCTGCATTGCTTTATAGTGCGAGGAGAGCAGATTTCCTTCACTATGGTGGAGGATGTGTATTTTTTGACTGGGCTCCCGTTTCATGGAATGCCCCTACCGGCGGAGCCGGTGTTATTGAGGGATATGCCACTAGCGATGGTTGGCTGGAGATATTGTTTGAGGCTGAACTTCATGTCTGACACAGTCGTGAGCATTGGGGTGATGGATGCCCTAGCGCATCATTGTATAGTAGTGATGATTGTGAGAGTTTATGGGTCGTTGGCGATGCAGCAGATCAGTGGTGGCTAGTTGATGGTGATGGAGAGAGTGTTGGCCAGGGAGCACTTTGCCTGGGGGATTATGCTGCATGCCAGAATGGTAGGTCAGCTGGACCACTGTCGGTCCACAGATACTGGAGAGTTTTCCTTCGTGTCCGTCCTGGTGGCCTGGTTTCTTGAGAGGGTGTCGATGTTGCACCCTAGGATTTTATTGGGTGTGCCTGGGGCACGAGAGCCGTGACTAAAGTGGTGGTTGATTTTTTTGCTTCGCCATGGTGGTGGCGAGGGTAGCCACTTCTTTACTATTGAGGTGGCGCAGGTATGGCGGCAGATGTCGCAGGTGATATTGCGGTACCCCTATGCTGGGGTTGACTTCCGGGAGGATCTGGACATGGTGCTACCTCCAGGGGAGGTGTTTGACCGTCGAGGTATGTTGAGGATGTTGATATTTATGTTTTCTGTGTTTTGAGATAGCATGACATATGTATATGATATAGATGTTGATACTATCTGTTGCTTGTTTGTATGTGCAGATGTGGCAACTCGCGGGCGCGAGGTGGAGTTGCAGAGAGCGTCGGCTCGTTAGGAGTTGGAGAGACTATCGCGGGGAGGGCCACGGGTTAGAGAGAGACAGCGGCGTGATGACGTTGTGGCAAGACTAGCTGATCCAGAGAGAGCAGCGAGGAGGCAACGGTTTGATGACCCTGGTGTTGGGCCATCACATGCTCCACCGGCGGATGCTGAAGTAGATTTTGAGGACATACGTCGTCGCCTGGAGGCGGTGTTACATGGCATGCCTGATGGAATGTGGTCGCGCATCCAGGATGAGGGAATCTTGGAGCGGTGTGTGGGGATTTTGCTGCCATGTCGGGCCGTGGTACGATGGGCAGCAATAGCTAGTGCTGCGATGACTGGACGACTACCGTTGGGGCAGGAGAGACCGGTAGGGGGTGGGCAACCACTGCCTGAGGGAGGGGCAAGCGGTGGTGGGCCGCCACCGCCTGAGGGATGGGCAGGCGGTGGTGCTCTAGAGGCACCTTGAGTGGTGCTCTATGTATTGATGTATTTTTTGTATATAGGCTGGTGAGCCCATTTTGTACCGAGGTGCTTTACTCGTCTGCGAATACTTGTATTTTTGTATGTAAACATTTGGATGGCACTGTGGACCTTTCGATATATACATGAGTATACATTTTGAGATCTATGTGGTGTTTACATGTGTTTTGTTAATGTATTGATGATGTCTAATCTATATATGCTATGACAGGTTGTTGATATGTTTATGTATGTGTAGCGGTAGCTTGATGTGATATATGCCAGTCTAACACAATATTAGCTAGGTTACCTGTAATTTGATTCAATTGTCTTGGAATATGTGTAAATGTAATGAAATCAAAATGTCGAGATAAAAGTCTAACCTGCAGGTATTTGCGAAAGAGGCAAGGATCGCGTACGTGGTACACATTGTTGAGCTGGAGAACGACTAGTTGAGAGTCGAGAAAGATGCTAAGGTGACGAATACGATGATGCTAGGCATCGGCCAGGAGGCCAATGATGGCAGTGTATTCGGCTTGGTTGTTGGTCACTAAACCCAAACATATGCCACTCGAATGGAGCATTTCATGTGAGGGGGTGTAGAGAGCCCAAGCAGCCGAAGCGAGATTTTGTGTCCAACGGTTGGCGTCGTCGGCGTAACCGATGTGGTAGGTTAGTGGAGGAAGCATCTGTCAATAACACAAATGAGAGTTTTAGACGTGAGGGATGGAAAAAAGATTAAAATTGATATAAAATAAATAACCTAAAGTAGAATGACTATGTTTAAGCATAAAATTTCTTTGAGTATAACCCGTTGACGGGTTCTTTGAGAGAGAGGCCTTCGGAAGAGGCTAGGATGTATGCGCCTTTGGTGAGGCAATGTTGGATAATGTATGGGCCTTGCCATAGTGACTCGAATTTTCCATGGCCAAAGGTATCATGAGCGATATCGTAAGCCAGGACGAGGTTGCCTTCGCAAAATGAGCGAAGGTTGACATGTCGATCAAAGGTAGCCTTGGATCATTTTTTAGCTACCTCATTGTTTTGTAATGAAGATCGACGATCTTCATCCAGAGACTCTAAGTTCAGCAAGCGCTGCTCCATTGGAGCAGTGTCGGGTAATAGCTCAATTGTGGTGTGTAAGGTGGGAATTTCGCACTTGATGGGAAGAGTGGCCTCAACCCCATGGACTAGGTGAAATGGTGTGAAAGCAGTAGTTGTTTTCACAGCCGTACGGTAAGCCCATAGCGTGGAAAATAACATGTGATGCCAATTGGTCTTATGTTTATTGACCATGCGCTGTAACATGGTTTTGAGGACCTTGTTGACTGCTTCAACCTGTCTATTAGACTGAGGGTAATATGGTGAGGAAAACTCATGAGAGAATCCTAACCGAGATGAGAGTTCGATGAAAATCTCATTCTCAAAGTGTTTCTCGTGATCGGAAACAAGTTGGAGTGGGACTCCAAAGCGAGATATGACGTGGTTAAAGAAAAAATGCACTGCGGTGTCAGCAGTGTTGTTGAAGGTGGGCATATCTTCTGCCCATTTGGTGAAGTAATCGACTGCGACAACAATGTATTTGTGACCATTGCTGGAGGGGGGACTACAAGTCATGAAGTCAATGCCCCATTTACAAAAAGGGTCGGCAGTGATGACGGGATGGAGAAGAGAAGGTGGTGCTCAGGCTTTGTTGGCATAAAGATGACACTGCTCACATCATTTCACAGCGTGAATGCAATCGTGAAACAAGGTAGGCCAAAAGTAACCTGCTCGGATAATCTTCTGAGAAATGGATATTCCCGAAAGATGGCCCCCACATGCGCCATTGTGGTAGTCGTTCAAGACTCTATCGGCCTCGTCAATGGTCAGGCATCGACGAAGAATGGTGTCGACCCCTCTCTGGTATAGGATGTCTCCGATGAGGAGGTAGCGGGGGACCTGATGGCGAATACAACGACGATCATCTCGTGAAAGGTGGTTACCAAAATTTTGAGTTCGAAGATGGACGAGACGGTTGTCGTACTAAGGATCATCCGAAGTGATGTAAAAGAGATGTTCATCGGGAAAGTCAGTATTGACGGAGGCACTGGTGGTGTTAGAGGGGAGGGTTGTGACAAGTTCAGCGAGAACGAGGGATTTCTTTCTTTTGGGTGTTGAAAATTCAAGATCATACTCCTAAAGGATAACGATCCATCGAGCAAATTTTTCATTAATTTGCTGACAACTGAGCAAGTATTGCATAAGGTTGGAATCTGCGACAACCTTAGTTGTGCGAAGCAGAATGTAGTGACGCGGTTTATGGACTACGAGGACAACTGCAAGAGCTAGTTTCTCTTCGTGTTTGTACTTCAAGGGTGGCCCTAAGAGGTTTTTACTAACGTAATAAATGAAATGCTCATGATTGTCATCACCTAGCTGAATGAGAACTCCTATTACTGACACAGCTAATGCTGATACGTAGAGGATATAGTCACGATTGTAGTCAGGTGCACTAATTAAAGGGGCATTGGAGAACGCCAGTTTAATATCGTCAAATGACTGTTGGGCATGGTCATCCCAATGAAATGGGATGTCATGACATAGTAAGTGAAGGAAACCATGGGCGCGAATGGCGTAGTCAGGGACAAATCACCGTAGAAAGTTAGCCTTGCCTTGGAGGCTTTGAAGTTGATGTAAATTCTGAGGAGGTGGAATTTTGGTGATAGCTTGGACTTTGAGGGGGTCCATGGTAATACCGCTTTGGGAAATGATGAAACCGAGGAGGCACCCTGCGGTGGCGCAGAAAACGCACTTGAGGGGATTCAAGAAGATGTTGTACTAACGACATCGTTGGAAAATGATTCGTAAATCATCAAGATGTTGGGTGCGTTTCTTGGATCGAGATGTGAGGTCGTCCAAGTATGCGAGGATGATATGAGCCAGATCATGAAAAATGTATGTCATAGCCCATTGGAAAGTTGCGCCAGCATTCTTTAAGCCAAAAGGCATAACACGATATGAAAAAGTACCCCAAGGGGTAGTGAATGCAGTTTTGTATTGATCGGCTGGGTGAATTTGAATTTGATTATAACCAGAGCATCCATCCATGAAGGATAGAGCCTCGTGGCCTGTGCAGTCGTCGATAATTTGATCGATGAAAGGTGTTGGAAAGTTGTCTTTGGGACATGTGTGATTGAGATCACGAAAGTCCGTGCAGACGCGGATTGTGCCCTATTTTTTGTTAATGGGTACAGGGTTGGAAACCCATGATGTATAGGCGATGGGGTAAATGAACTCAGAAGCGCGTAATTTGTCAATTTCAGCTTTGATGGCTGTTGTTTTGGATGGGTGTAGCGGTCGTTGTTTTTGATGAACTGGTGTAATGTCGAGCTAGGTGTCAATGCGATGTTTGATGATAGAAGGATCGAGGCTAGGCATTTCCATGTATGACCAGGCAAAGATATCTCGATATTCCTAGAAGAGGGATTTATAGGTGGTGATTTCTTGAGGAGTGCAAGAAGCTCCAATGGTGATTTCCTCGATGACGCCATCTTTTATGGAAATGTAAATTTTAATGGTCGGGGAAATCTTGGCCATATTGCCTTCTTCAAAAGCATCAGGGGCAGGAATGGGGTTTTTGAACCAGTCGATAGGCCCTAACAGGATAAAATCTTTGGTTTCGACCACGTAGATGGGGTGTTGGTTAGGAGGTGTGGAGGCTTCCTGTGGAAAGAAGAGTGTGCGGTGGTGTAGCGCATCCTAGGGGTAGTCTGGGTTGTTTAACTCTTCGAGTATTTCCTCGTCACAGTGGAAGTGATGGGAATACAAGGGGTCATGAAGAGTGATATCGGTGATTGTGGTCGTGTGGCTGCCCCCTGGTGATGAAGAAGCAGGGGGGATGACGCAAGGGGATGGTGATGGTTCGCTCATCATGAACCAAATATCGAAGTACTGAGGAGTACCCATGGTAGTTGGGTGTAAAATTTCCATAGGGAAATGAGCGGGAGAGTTGGGGGGGTTGGGGGGTGAATCCTCAGATAAGTCATCTAAGAACCATGGAGGCATTGGAAGGGCATCGAGTTCGGGAGAAATGACATGAAGAACCTCTAGTTATGAGGTAAGGTCAACTATTGATGTTGTGGCTCATTGAAGTAGGGTCAATTGGCGTTGCCTATATTCAATGATCATAGGACATTGGTATGTAAAATGATCTAATGATTCACATAGAGAGCAAGGGCATCTCATATGTTCATTGACTGAAGTTGTGACATAACAGATGTCGGTGAGTGTTGGTAAGGATGGCGTAGCTAGACTGGGCTTTCTCTGGAATCTTTGGCGTATTGCGGCTAATGTCTACCGAAAGCGTGGCAGTGTTGGGAAATGGTGGGTATAATGGCCATATTCTGAACATATAGCGTAAGCGAATTTGGTGTGCAACCTTTTCCTTCTTGAATGGGGGGGGGTAGCGGCAGTACTGGCGATAGTGACGAGTGTTGAGGGAGTTTGATTGAGTGGAATCAAATTCTGTAACTCTAGTAGAGATGTGCAGTTGTTGGTTTGGTGTCCATCTTTCTCACATAGCGCGCAAGGGGGTTGGACGTGCAGAGGAAGTGGAGCTGTGGGATCCTTCTTCTTTCTCCTGCCCCCAGCTGTGGCAGGGGGGGGTAGTGAGTGGAGGTGTAGAGGGTATGATGGGAGTAAGTATGGGAATCATCATTGGGATTCCTTCGGTTTTGGGGGGGGAGGGATGGTCGAGGGACCATCTCTGGTGGATGTAAATACCAAACTTGAATTGCTAACACCATATTAGGTAGGGTAAGCATTGCGGCTACCTGGAAAGCTTCGATGCCTGGTGGTGGGTAAAAGAAGGGAATTTGGGTGATGGCTTGGGGAACTGTCTCCCAAACTGGGATATGTCCTTGGGGAGAGGTGAAATCATGAACTGGTGGGGTTGACGAATTCGCAGGAGGTTCATGAGGGGGATGTTCTATGACTAGTGGGACGTCAGATATGATAGAAGCCTCCGTAGGAGGAAGGGTATCTTCTGTGTGAGTTTCATTAGATGACACGACGCATACTTGATTGGAAGGATGAAGGAGCAGTGGTGCTCCATGGTAACTTCCTAATAATGATGGATCTTTAAAAATTCAAGGGCCCATCTCGACGAGTGGGTATGTGTCATGACTCGTGTGGATGAGAGGAAGAATGTTATCGATGTTGGAAGATGGGTTAGGATCATAATGTGAGACTTGGTCAATGGTAACGATCTTCCCGTTGTGGGGGAACATCATTGTTCGAAAGACGAAAGAGGCAATTTCCTTCATAGCGTACATGTAGCTACGACCGAACAGGATATTATAATCGAGTGGGGCATCGATAACTTCAATATCGATGAGAATGGTTTTGCCCACGAGTTCTATGGGGACATTTTGGAAGAGCCCTTCAGGAGAGGATGGTCATCCGTCATAAGCTCGTAATTTGATGGAAGAGGGTATGAGTTCGGGGGAACCAAGTTTCTTCCATACAGATTTGGACATAATGCATGTAGATGCACCTTCATCGATGATACACTGGTGAACTATGATGTTCCGTATTTTTACTAGGATTTGAAAAGCCATCAAGGCGGGAAGGCAAGGTTCTCCGCTGTCGAGATAAAATCTAATGATTCAAGTATCGGCAGGGTCGACTACCCCCAAGGCGGAAAGTAAAGATTTCCGCTGAGTGGGACAAGTTTGAAGGACTTCTAAGACTAACATGGAAGCCGGGGATTGTGCTAAGTCGTCTACCAAACTATAATTATGAGATGCCCTAGCCTGTGGGTTGTGGACATTCGTGCACAATTGGATGCGAGGGATGCGAAGAGGTGGCTCGGTGGTAGGGAGAGGGATCACCAACGAGGGTCCTGTGGGTGCAAGGTTTGTCTCCGGAGGGATGGGGGAAGACTCAGCGGGTGCATGATACTGACGATTACATGTTTGCAGAAGGATTTCTTCCTCACTAGTGAGGAGAATTGTGCGATCTGCTGGATTGTTTGGGTTGAGGTACTATCCCGCCTGAGGTGGGGGATGTTGCATGTCTTGTTGGGTTTTTATCACACCTTGGTGTGGAATAGGATTATGCAGTATGGTAGGGGGGGTTGTTGCACGTATTGTTGTGGTGCCTGCTGAGGGGCAGGCAATGCTGGAGGATGGGGTAGACTACCTAAGTCTTTCAACTGTTTGAAATCAGTGATTTGGGGGCAATGATGAGTGTAATGACCAAACTTACCGCAAAGGGAACAAGGGAAGTTAGTTTTAACAGTATTGTTATTTCTCTCTTGACGCCTATTATTATTTCCCCCTGGGGGTTCTGATTCCCTTGGCTCTAGTTGCCCCTAGTGGGTTGGTTCTATTGTGGTTGATTCCCACCTTGACCTGGGTTGTTGTTGTTCCCGTTTCGTCCTTTCTTTTTGGCATTGTTCGATGGATGGGTCAGATTTGTTGTATTCGTCTGTTCGAAATTTTGATATTGTTGAATGGGAGAGGGTTGAATAAAATTCACCCCAGCATGAGGATGTGGGGGATCCATGGGTTGTGGGGGACCAGGAAATGGAACGTATGGATTCTGTGGGGGTAACGATCCATAAGGTACATAGGAAGGCATGGTGCGGTCGCTAGTACTATAAGCTGAGGTAGAGGGGGTACTAGAACTCATTTGAATAGGTGGATGTATGGGGGGTGCCGACGGTGATCCACTGATGGGTGGCGGCATAGCAACAGGTTATGGTTGTTGATAAGGTGGTGGGGGGTAGTGCCCCCATATGCCGGTGGGTATTGAGGTGTTCCATACATAGGTGGTTGTTGGGGTTGTGTACCGTGGTGAGTGGTGTTACCAATCAATTCGTCTACTGAGTGAGACATCCCAGGTTTGTATTGGCCAAATGGCATAGGTTTTGGGAGATTAGGAAGTACAATGTATAAGTACCCTGACTATGCATAGATGAGGTCATATTGTTGAGCCTTACTAATGGCTTCCTCTTCAGATTGAGGAAAGGTGGAAGCTACATCCTTACCGAGGAGAGAGACAAGTGATCTAAGAAACCAGTCAAGACACTGTTGTTTGGTGGTTTCTGCTTTACACAAATTACGTCGCCTACGCCACTCGTGAATGTGATCAGCAATATGTGTGGCTGTGGTTTGTTTGAAATTAGAGAGTAGTTCCAGACCATTGTCATGGTGGATTGGTAATTGGAAGAAGGTCAAGAATGCTTTGGCCAAGGACTCGAAAGTTGCATGGGACCCTAATTTTTCCTCTACGTACCATTTGATCGATGGGCCAGTGAGTGTGCGTTGAAATAATCGCAGTCTGATAGAATCATCCATAATGCTATTGGAAGAGCACCATAGGTGAAAGGTCATGACATGGTTGGTGTTAAGGTCCTAACCCGCACATGGGTAGATTAATGTATTCGGATGTAATAAAGGTCAATATTAATAAGACCTTTCAATAAAAGAGAATTAGGCGGATGTAAGAAGACCTAATAGAAGCTTCCGCTTCTAGAAGGATCT
>SNQJ01S0051328.1:18634-46389 GCA_010110895.2 Picea sitchensis
TGTTTTTTGGGGCATGAAGTCATGGTATGGGTTATTGTATTTGATTCAAGTATGAGTAGCTTGGTTTATGGACATGATAGGTTGTGTTTTAGTTAAAAAATCATGGCATAACTATGCACTCGATAGAATTGGTTGCATGCCATGATGAGGTTATTATGTTTTCATTTATGGGATACTATGTCAAAGATTTTGGAATTGAAGCCTTGAATAACAATTTGTATTCCTTGGTGAATGGAGGAAATGTGTAATTTAGAGGTCAAACCTATGCATGTTTGTTTTTAATGGTTGGATAGTGATCTTGAATGAGAAATAGACTTCAAGGAGGTAGTGATTTCATACTAGTTATTGAGACCCTTACATAGATTTTTACTCTTTGATTTGCAAATGAATGTATGCCTAGAATTGATTGTGAATATTGTGGGTGCTCAACATTTGGTATTTAATGGGAAATGAAAATTTCATGCCCAAGTAGTATAAATTATTTGTCCATCCTATTACACTATCAAATTCTTTGTTGGTGTATATTTATTAATTCCCATAAATGGTTTGAAGGGTTGCATGCATACACAACATTGTTATCTCAGAGTCAATTTTTTGTTTTGCTAGTTGTGCTTGGACCTTATATGCTATGTATGCATGTACCTTCTTGATTTGATTTACCTTTAATTCTTTTTTTGCTACTTGGTATGAATGATTGAGTATGGGTAATTGAGAGTGATGTGGGGGGTGGAGGGACCAAAGAAGATTATACCTTCATGTGGTTGGTCCTGTTTAGTAGAGAATAAATTATTCTCGAAACCAAGAGGATCTCATTCATGAGGTATCCTGTAATGTTCCTGAGCCAAAAAAAATCTCAGAACACTAATTGTTTACTGTTGTTATGTTGTTCATGTGTTTGTAGGTGTATATGTAAGATGTGCATAGATTATTCAATGTGATGGACTAATAGATATGAATCATACAATCATAAGCAATACAAAGATATAAGAATACCAGTAGAGAATCAAAATGTCATATCTGACCTTTATTTAGATAGTAAGAGGTTCTCGTATACAAGAGAACTACAGATATGGGAGAAAGCCCCAATAATAGAAAAATGGGCTTCTAGCCAATACAATAAGAAGAAAAATACAATATTAATGCCTCCCAAAGGCTGTAAGAGAAGAGATTCGAGCCTCCAAAGGCTACCAACAAGTAGATCTGATTGAACATAGAAGACCATGATCAATACACCGTCAAACCTCCCCAACTAGATGAGTTGTGCCCTACTTTGGATGCTACCAAACCCTCAATATTTCGGCCTACCCTCTCCTGACCTCCAAATCCTTTGAAACTCGCTCAAAATGTAGATCGGGATGCTAGAAACCCCTCGAATCAATCTCAATCTGATATGAGTTATGTTGCTCCTCCAAATGGCTAATCCTCAAGTTGGATTGCGCCCTCCCTAGTTTGATAAATTCAAGAGGGTATGTTTTCACCTCTAGACACCTCCAAATGATACCAAACTATGTCAGATCATATATCGGGCCACTGCTACCATGTTACTGAATTCTCAAACCAATCTATGAATATTTGACCCTACAAACATTGAAGATACCTTTCTGCAGAACATCATCTTCCTCCCTAATGCGTGCCAAGCTCACAGAAATAAACTACAAGGATAAACTCCTATGGAATAGACTAGGAATGATGCCAAAGGCCCTCCAAAGAGAACCCAAGTGCTATATTTCCCAAATGCCTCCTCATTCCTTCAGATCGAACTAAAACCTCCAGGATGGTGTGCCCCCTAGCTAGAAACCCCCCTGGCTTTCACCCTAACCTAGTGAATGCCTGTAGAACCAACCTGCAACACTGCAGAATGGTGTGGGAGGATTATTTCACCTCTGGGACCAAGCCTATATCAAGGACGGTGGGATCTTTCACCACCTAGTTGATCTCTACGAGTTTAGACTCAAAACCCTCAAAATTGATTGTGCTCAAGAGCTCCAATGCAAAAATGATAATAATCCAAAATGCATGAGGAGTGCGCCTTTCCCTTTTATTTATAACTACAATATATTCCTCAATTGAGTTATTTTTACCCTTGGGGTTAACTCTTAAACTAACTCATCCTTTCTATTTCTTCTTTGAGTTACCCTTTTTCCACAAAGTCAACTTAACTTTAGAATATTATGATTCCTGGTTGACTTTGTCCCCAATACACTTGAGACTATAGTCTAGTGGGGAAATATAGACCACTAAGTCTCTCCAACCCCCTTCATCAAGAGGTGGGGGACATTACAGTCTCCCCTGCTAGAAATTGGTTGCCCACAAGCAATTTTGAACCTGTCTCCTGAATCAACTGCTCTACTTCCCACGTGGCATTCTCCACACGTAGGTTCTTCCACTTAACCAGATATTCTATGATGCTCCTTTTTCTTATCTTCCTCTCCTTGCCTTCCACTATCTCCTCTGGTATCAGTACCAACTGTCCTTCTTCATCCATGGGTGGAAATTCCTCAATGGGAGTGATGTGCTTGTCGATGGCCCTCTTCAAACACAAAACATGAAAGMCATTATGTATTTTKCTGCCCTGGGGTAGATCCAACTCATAATCTACAACCCATACCCTCCTTCTGACTCTTTATGGGAAAAAGAAACGGGACTGAATTTTTTCGGCATCGCTTCTCTTGATTGATGCTTGTCGGTAGGGTTGGAGCCTTATATAAACCAAGTCTCTGACCTCAATGGTGCATTCAACTCTGTGTTTTTCTGCCTATAACTTCTATCGATTTTGTGCTCTCTGCAGGTGATCCTTCAATTCCCTGAGGATGTCCTGACTCTGTTGAATCCAATCCTGAACCATGGGAGCCCTGATGTCACTGAAAGAAATCTCTACAAAGGAGAGAGGGTCATAACTGTATAAGGCCTTGAATCGAGGCATACCGATGGACATATGGTAAGTGGTGTTGTAACAGTATTCCCCCAAGTGAATCCATTTGACCCATGCCTTTTGTTGTCTTGCCACATAGTTTTTGAGGTAGCCTTAAACCCATTTGTTGGCTATCTCTGTCTGACCGTCTGTCTGTGGGTGATAATTGGTACTAGGTGTCAAGGTCGTACCTACTAGTCTAAACAGATCCTACCAAAAGGTGCTCATGAACCTTCTATCTCGGTCACTCACTATGGTTTTTGGAAACCCATGCAATCTGAAAACTTCCCTGAAGAAAAGGTCTGCAACCTGTGTCGCACTGAAATCCATGGAAATGGAAAAAAAATGTGCAAACTTCGTCAACTTGTCCACTACTACAAAAATGCAGCCCTTGCCCTGTACCTTGGGCAGCCCTATGATTAAATCCATGTATATGCTCTCCCACTTTTGTTTCAGAATGGGAAGTGGTTGTAGTAGTCCTGTTGGGTGAGTGTGTTCATCTTTGTTGGACTGACAAGTGTTGCACTCCTTGATGTGGTTCGTCACATCTTCTTTTAGACCCTTCCAAGAAAACCTCTCATGTACTTGTCTGTGTGTATTGATGATCCCTTGATGCCCTGCTACTGGTGAATCATGGCATGCCTATAACACCTTGGCCTTGAAGGTTGATTCGGGAACCAAGAAAATTCGGCCCTTGTAGTAAATGATGTTATCCATAATCCTGAAATTTTCATCTACCACCTGTACATCCATTATTTCACAAGAAAACGTGTTCTTTGAATACTCCACCAAGAGGTGGGCCTTCCAATGTACTAAAATATCAGTCATGTCATAAACTGATGGTCTCCTGGACAAAGCATCTTCTACCACGTTATTCTTCACTTTGACAAATTACATGTTGAAGTCATAGGCCTGTATCTTTCTCACCCACTTATGTTGCCTTTCATTCAAGTCCTTCTGGTCCAGGAAGTACTTGAGGTTGTTGTGATCTTTCCTCACAATAAATTTTGCTCCAACTAAATACTGTCTGAACTTAGCCAATGCATGCATGATGGCTAGCATTTCTTTGTCATAGATGGTGTAGAGGAGCTCATGACCTCTCAACTTTCGACTTTCATAGGCAATTGGATGCATGTTTTGCATCAGTACGACTCCAATGCGTACCCCTCCTCTAACTCTATGATGTGATCAAACCCCCTATCTGGTGGTGCTCTTGGTGGTATAGGATAAAATACCTTGTTGTGACTATCCATGATCTTCTTGATCTCTGGTGCATAGTGTGTTTTCCCCTTTTTGTCCACTCTGACTGGAATTTTGCATTATGTTTCTTAAGCGGTGTCTTCTCTCTGGAATATGCCCTCCATGCACTTTGTTGTCACTACCCTTGGTGTGTTTCTCGTCATACCCCTGAGAACCACCTTCTTCCCTATTTCTTTTGTGAAAGACATTTTCATGGTTTTGTAGTTTGTGGTGATTGGACCCAATATACTAAGCCAATGTACTCCTAGGATGATGTTGGTGTCTGGAAGATCCATCACATATAAATCTTGTGCCAACTCATGTCCGCCCAAGGTGAGTTTCATCCCTAGGATGTACCTATCACAAGGCATGGTACACCCACCTGCTACCTCCACACGAAATCCCTCAAATTCTAATGTCGGTATGTGCCTTCTTTACAGTAATGTTGAATCAATGAATTTGTATGAGGCACCTCCATAAATGAGAACTGAAACCTTGTGCCCCTGTAACACCCCTCTCATCCTGAAGGTGTTGTATTTTGGTACCCCATTGATGGATGCAATAGTTACCTTCTCATCTACTGCAAGGTCGTGACTAGCATCCTCTTCTTTTGTCTGTCCTGGAGTTTCGGACTCCATGTTATGTATGTGGCCAAAATACTCATGCTCATCATCTAATATCACCTCAATATAGTGGGATTTTCCCTTACCCATGCATTTGTGTGTTGGGTCCCATGGTTCCTTGCAGGTGAAACACAACTGCTTCCTCCTTAGTTCCCTCCTAGTGGGCTCATCCATCTTGCCCCTTCCTCGGTCAAACCCCCTTGGGTCTCTTCCCCCTTGGTTATTAGGAGGCCCTCTACCCCCTTGATTGGGATTTCTAGGGGTGAATATCATCTTAGCTATTGAACCTAAGTATCTGGTCTTCCAGATGGCATCATGCAAGTTGGTAGGCTTAAAGGCCTTGACCCAACCCCTCAAGGGTTCCATCAACACTTCTGTGAAAAGCATCATAAGTCTCGCTTGAGACACATATTGTACCATCACTGCTAGCCTCTGGAACTCCTATATGTAAGCCTTCGATGATCATGTATGTCTGAGTTGTGTGAGATCCCTAAAAGGTAGCTCTGGATTCCCCTGGTCAAATTTGTCAATGGGCGTTTGTGTGAATTATGTGTAAGATGTAATCTTATTGTGACCTAATGTAGTTAATCCATGATACCACCAATCATGAGCTTTTCCATCTAAGTACATTGTGGAAAATTTGATGGAATCCATCTCTCTCATGGGGTTAAGTTGTAAGTAGGTATCCAGCTTCTGCATCCATTATTGTGATGTCACCTTAGCAGATCCATCAAAATAAGGGATCTTTATTTTTCCTTCCCTACGCTCCAAATCATAGTTAGGCCTCTAATACTATTTCGGTTTGCACCGAAATTTGATCCTGCAATATTGATCTAATGTGACATGTCTCTGAAACCCTGCACTTAGGGCATGTTACTCCCTGGAATACTTCTCAAAATTATCCTCAATCTCATCCTCATAGTTATGTTGTGGCTGAGTATCCAAGAACATAGGTAGATAGGGTCTAGGAGTGGACTTGTTGTATGTCTGTCTTAGTGGTGCACCTCCTCCATAGATCTGTCCCTGAGTGTACTGATAGTGGGGACCATGCTCATGTTGTTTTCTAGTCCCTCCATGAGATCCACTAGCCTCCATGTTGGTATAAGCCTCCATACCCTTTCCTCCATGGGTCATCTGCATCAGGAGTTGTGATACCCTCTCATGGCTTTCACTTACCTTCCTTAGAGCTTATGTCATATATACCTATCCCCTACGTACTATTTCTTGATTCTCCTGTAGATGATGTATCAGGGTGCTCTGTGACAAGTTTATGGAGTGTTGCAACTCCTTAGTGAATCCTGCTAGGATATGTGGTTCATTGTCCTCACCTGCTCCCTCCATTTTGGCCTCTGCTTCACCTGTCTATTTCCTACACCTGCCCATGTAAATTCCATTGAACCTCTGCATGCACTAACCCCCACTGGCTGGGAGGATCAAAATATATGATACCACTGTAATGTTCCTGAGCCAAATTTTTTGCTCAGAACACTAATTGTTTACTGTTGTTATGTTTTTCTTGTGTTTGCAGGTGTATCCATAAGATGTGCATGGATTATTCAATTTGATGGACCAATAGATATGAAACATACAATAATAAGCAATACAAAGATATACTAATACCGGTAGAGAATCAAAATGTCATATCTGACCTTTATTTATATAGTAAGAGGTTCTTGTATACAAGAGAACTGCAGATCTGGGAGAAAGCCCCAATAATAGAAAAATGGGCTTCTAGCCAATACAATAAGAAGAACAATACAATATGAATGCCTCCTAAAGGCTCTAAGAGAAGATATTTGAGCCTCCAAGGGATACCAACAAGTAGATATGACTAAAGATAGAATACCCTGATCAATACATTGTCAAACTTCTCCAACTGGATGAGTTGCGCCCTGCTCTGGATGCTGCCAAACCCTCAATATTTTGACCTACCCTCTCCTGACCTCCAAATCCTTCGAAAATCTCTCAAAATGTAGATCGGGTTGCTAGAAACCCCTGGAATTAATCTCAAGTTGATCTAAGTGATGTTGCTCCTCCAAATGGCTAATCCTTAAGCTAGATTGTGCCCTCCCTGGTTTGATAAAGTCAAGAGGGTACGTTTTCCCCTCTAGACACCTCCAAATGCTACCAAACTCTGTCAGATCATAGATCGGGTCACTTCTACCATGATATTGAAGTCTCAAACCAATCTATGAAGATTTGAGCCTCCAAACACTGAAGATACCTTTATGAAGAACGTCCTCTTCCTCCCTAATGCATGACAAGCTCACAGAAATAAAATGAAAGGATAAACTCCTCTGGAATAGACCAAGAATGATTCCAAGGGCCCTTTGAAGAGAACTCGGGTGGTAGATTTCCTAAATTCCTCCTTCTTCCTCCAGATTGAAATAAAACCTCCAAGATTTTGCACCCCCTAGCTGGAAACCCCCTTGGGTTGTGCCCTAACCTAGTGAATTCCTGTAGAACCAACCTACAACATTGTAGAATGGTGCGGGAGGATTATTTCACCTTCAGGACTAAGCTTGGATCAAGTAAGGTGGGATCTTTCACCACCGAGTTGATCTCTAGGGTTTTAGACTCAAAACCCTCAAAACTAATTGTGCTCAAGAGATCCAATGCAAAAATGATAATAATGCAGAATACATGAGGAGTGCGCCTTTCCCTTTCCTTTATAACTCTAATATATTCCTCCATTGAGTTAGTTTTACCCTTAGGGTTAACTCTTAACCTAACTCATCCTTTCTATTTCTTCGTTGAGTTACCCTTTTCCACAAAGTCAACTTAACTTTAGAATATTACGATTCTTGGTTGACTTTGTTCCCAATACACCTGAGACTATAGTTTGGTGGGGAAATCTAGACCACTAAGTCTCTCCAACCCTCTTCATCAAGAGGTGGGGGGCATTACATATCCCCTTTTAGTATTTCTAGAGCATCTTACATCTTTAATCATTATCCAGTCATTTAACATTTAATTCTCTTTGTCAAATATAAGGTCATTGTTGTTTAGTTATTATTCAATCATTTAACCTATTATTATATTTGACAAATGTAAGTCTGAAGGGTGGTCAATCCACGATCCACAACGCATTTCCGACAAGGTTTTTGTTGCCCATGTTTTTTTATTCTTTCCTTGGTTGTTTCTTATGTGTCTGGGAGCCTACAAAAAGCAACCAAGAAAAGAGTAGAAAACATGGGCAACACATGGAACATCTTGAACACGCTCTGTTGGGAAATTTTCTCTATTTCAACTTCTATGATGGAGGACCAAGTATACTATGTTTGTCGCAACTGTCATTTATGGTCATTTATATCCATAGAACCTTGTCAACATTTCTTCGCTCATCACAAGTGTCATACATGCATTCATGTGGTGCATATGCATTCTATCAAATGCTAATAACTTTTAAAGTATTCAAGTGTGTACAAACATGGCTTTTTGTGTGTTTTTGTGAGTGTATGGGCGTACATTGAATTATGATCAGTTAACTACTTTTGCAGTTATTGATACTATAAAAAGTCTATTGGCGTCAATATCATATCCATACATACAAAAAAACTTAGTAAGAATTGGTGGCTTTGTTTTATATATCCTTTTTTCACATTTGCAAAAAATGATATCATTATCAATGCAAGTTGGAATTCAAGGCCAATGCTAATTTGTTTAGAAGAATAATATATCTTATATTTTAAGTGTATTTTTTCAATGTAATTGAGGTTTATTTATTTTGAAGTAGAATATGTATACGCTTTACTTACCATGTAAAACTATGATAAACAAATTATATTGTTTTTGTGATGCTCACATAAAACATTGTTAATATTGCATTGATCACATGTTATCTTTCCCCAACTAGTTTGAAAAAAGTAAATGGGAGATTTCTTCTTCTAATTATTATGTTTCTATTTAATTAATTGCATGCAAAATTTTGTATGTTTGATTCAGGTAGAATTTGTTAATGGTATTGAAATGGGATCAGGTGCATGTCTAGCAGTAAAATGCACATTTCAAGTGGTCACGGAGAACACTTTAAGTTATTTAAATCATCAATGAAAACTTTCCTCTTCTTATGTAGACGGATCATAGATATATTTCCAATTTATAATGAAAATAGACTACCATCACAAAGTTAGATTGAGATGGTACTATAATTTCAATGACATCTCTATTGGACACTAATCCATTATTATGAGTTTGGTTTATAGGATTCTTCACCTAATAGGTGAAACAAATTTTCATAATTTTAGAACTACAACCTCTATAAAAGCGAAGATTGGGGTATACATTATACATCTTTGGAGAGAGTGGTGTTATTTTGCTAGGTTGCAAGAAGAATCTTTGAGTGCAAGATCATGTTCTGAAATTTTTTAGAGAAGCTAAATGATTTTTGCATTTCTTTCTCATTTCTAAAAGAGGGAGGCTTGTTGATTGAAGGAAAATTACTTGGAGATTCCCAAGAGAAGACCACCCCTAGAAGAAGGAGAATTTAGAGAACCATCTCTCCAAAGGTATAATTTAATTTGTGTTTATGTTTCTTCATCAACATAATATTTACTCTTCCCCATGTGTTCGATGTTTTCTTTATGATATTGGTGATTTTAGCATTTCATTTTCATAGCAACAATGATATTTTGCTAGATTTAGGGATTTTTACATGCAATGCAAACTAGGGTTTCAAGCTATTTCATTACATAGGTTAGAGCGATAATCTTCTTTTCCATCCTAAGGAGAAGGTATGCTTATTTTTTGGATGCTTTTTAGGTCATTCTAGAATGGTTGATGCTCTCAATACCTACTCCTCCAATGTAAGTCATTGAAGATAATACCTTTGGGAGCTTTCTACAAGTGAATTTATCCCTCTCTCTCCCCTTCTTAAACTTTCTTGTAAACAAAAGTAAGTAGACCACCATTGCATTATTATAGTAGGGGCCAACCACCTTGATGGCTGGGAACTACTAGTTAACACACACATGCGGAAATTCCCACAAGACAATATTAAAGTATTATAAATTATGCACAAGAAGTAGAATGTGTCTCCCACCAATTTATAGTAGTGAGAGTATACCTTGAATACCAAAATGCATGGACCAAAGAAATGAGGCAACATAATTATTCCTAATATGAACAACATTAAAAAACACACAGTTGGGCTAATAAGGATAAACACTATATTATTTTCCACAAAATGCGGGAAATGTAATCCATGTCATGAGATGGTAGTTTGGAGGAAATTAAAACATTCCCAAGATCTCATGTAATGCAATCAAAATGATTACAAGTTAATTAAAAAAATGAACAATAAATGTGTTACTATAAAGTATCTAAGAATGATACTTGCAATAGAATATGGGAACCCCAGACCCATAATTAACATAGTTTTGAAAAAACATACAACGATTAGTGTGCATGCACATAAGAATAACATCGTAATTTAAAATTGAAACTATGAATGTTGATAACAATACAAACCTAAAAATCCTTTATGGTTATAGGTTTGTTCTAGCTCATGCGGCTGCCAATATGTTGAAGTAATGCCCATTGGTGCCAACCTTCGTCACTGGAAAGAGCATAAGTTAGTTATAGGTTGAGAAAAAGAGAGTGCATTTGATGACAACACCAAGTAGAACTAGTTAATAATAGCTCATATATTGGTTGAGGATCATAGTAGAGATTCACCACAACTATGAGAGATGCCATGTGTCCATTGTAGTTGTGGAAATATTAAAAGGAAAAGTAGGGAAGGGGGTGCATTGCATCTATTGGGATTGGTAAGAGAACATATGTTCATAGCCTTCAATTGCTACATTTCTTGAGTCATTCTCTACCTTCACTAGTTTAATCCCCCACACAAGTTCTAATGTGGAAATGACTTGAGAATGCATGCTAAAATTTCTCTGACTTGGAGAAACATGAGAATGGGTGATACCTCTGTGGCTAAAAGGATCAATCACTTTTACATTTTAGAGGCCTTCCTTGAAGAATATCTTCATTTTTTTATAATGGGTCTCTATAAGAGGAGACTTGGATCACAGTCTTATTAGATCTTATTATATCTATAAATGTAGCCTCTACAATTGGAATCTTTTAATCAGGGGAATGTGGGGTCACCTCTATCTATCCACCACATGATCAAGCTCGACCATGGGTCATTAATCTCATTATTATTTTTTAATATACATAGTTTCATCGGATATCCGACGAAAGTTCCGAAAAGCATATCCGTTGGAGGTATGGAACCTCTATCGGATCTACTATTCAATCGTCATTTATTCGACAACCGTGGGCATCGGATATCCGATGAAAGATCAAAAAGGCATATCCGTTGGAGGTATGGCACCTCCATCAAATATATTGTTCATTCGTCGAATATTCGACGACCGTGGGCATCGGATATCCGACGAAAGGTTAGACAGGAATATCCAGTGGAGGTATGGCACCTCCGTCGAATATATTGTATGGACGTCAATTATTCAATGTGTAGTTATGTCGAACCTTCGACGCGTATTTGCCAAAAATAATGGTTGATTTTGATGATGTTTTTTTCCTTAGGGTCGTCGGTATAACTAACGACAGTTTGTCAGATATCCAACATCAATATGTTTGTCGAATATCCAACCCCATTACATCGACGAAACTAATAACCTTGTTTTGTCAGAGTTCCAATGGAATTTTGTCGACCAACTAACATATCACCATCAAGTTTCATAGCATAAGAAGTAGTGATTTTTATTGGTAAGTCATTCAGACTATCTAGCGGATAAATAATAATTTGGATATGCTCTTTCTAATCCCTTATCAACTTTTCATTTCCTTCTCTATAACTCTGCATTCCCCCTTTGCAAGATCTACATTGTCTCAACTGGCTCTACAAGCTCTACCCTGCTTCCCCGTCCATTAGATCCTGGAATTGTATTCTACAATAGACCCAAACAATTTTATTCATGGAATTTGATCATCTTGTTAATAGGCCTTGACATAACACTCTATCCTTGAGTGTTCCCATTTTCATCAATAATACCCTTATATTAAAACTTGACCACTTTCCATTACGAGACCATTGTACTTCCAAATGTGCCCCCATACCTCTACATAGGCACGATCATGAGTATTTATAGTATTCCTTACATGATACTCACCCCTGGCATGTACCTCTATCATTTGAAAATGTCTTTCCAAAATTGAAATTGTTTGGAAAAATTTCACATTGAGCAAATTCATGGTTCATGGAGTCTGATTGCCCTTTTCTATGCATCTTTATGAGACAACCAAAAGATTCCTTTAAGAACTTAAATATTCTATCATTTTTTCCTCTGGACTATCTTTCAAATGACTATACTCATGCCTCAATTTGATTTATGAGATGAAAGTTATGGCTTTACAAAACCAACAATTTCACCCCTTTTACACTTGTTTCACTGGTACAAATAATCTCAAAGGCTAATTTCTACCACATGCAGAAAGAAATTTGGTGAGAACATGGGAAATTTTTTATATTGGGTGTTGATAGTATTCTTTATTTTTAATATACATCCACTCTTAGATTTAGGATCTCATGCTCCATTAGACTTCTACATCAATCTAGATTTGGAAACTTTGTCCTCTTTTCATTTCCTCCAGAACTAGAATTTTGTAGCAGAAAATGACTATCTCCCAAACAAAACAAATTTGGGAAAAACTTCCTCAATACAAAGTTGTTCCTCTTGTTAAGGAGGTAAAATGTTGACTAAATAAATGTTTCCATATTTCTAATCCGAGGTCCCTTTTCCTCTAAATAAGATTTCAAAAATCCCAAAAATGTGGTCTGGAATAATGGATTTTTCCCTGTTTGGGAACCTCCACTCCAACTCCTTTAGAATTTGGCCAAAATTCTAACTGGGTATCTTTGTCCCTACTTTTTAGACTCTCTATAAAAATTTCATCTTAAATTGGGTCTCAGTTTCTTAGCACCACCCTGATATTCAAAACCCACTAATTTGTGTTTTCTGAAAATCTGAAGCAAAATTGGCATGTGACCCTCATAAACATTTATGTAACCTTCCTCACTACGAACCTACCCTTTAAATTCCATCTAATTCTAGCTTGAAATGCTCCTGTTATGACCAAAATAAGTTTTTGTCTCCAGATTGTTTTTTATTATCCTTGTCCATCTTTCTCCTTTCCTTTCCTCCTCTCTTCTCTTCTTTCTCTTCTTCTCTTCTCTTTGTTTTTCTTCTTATCTCTTTATTTTTCTTCTTCTCTTCTATTTTCTCTCTTATTCTCTAATTGTCCCGATAATTTATTCTTCGGTCGATATATCGCTCCAATAGTATATTTCTTGGTCGACATATTGCTCCAAAAATATTTTTCTTGGCTAATATTCTCCTCTCTATCGCCACGAAAGTTTTTCTTTGTCAACAAAAATTATTTTCTTTCTCCTCTTTTTCAACTGATACCTGCCCCATTCTCCTAATTTTTTTTCAGTCTTCATCTTTCTTTCTTCTCCCTTTGTTCCTCCAAAAATTTGTTTTCTTAGCAATGTATTGCATCAAGAATTTATTTTCTTCGTGATACATCACCCTCAATTTTCTTTTCCTTGCTGGCATTCATTGTATCGTGATTGAAAATTATTTTTCCTTAGTGATATACACTGTATCGTACCCGAAAAATATTTTTCCTCCATCATTTTGCCCACAAAAATTATCTTTTGGTGCGATAAAAGGAGTCTTTTTCCTTCTTTATCATGCTAATAAATAAATAAATAAATCCTTGGAGATATTCATTATATTGTTGACGGTTTTTTTTCTTCATCGATACTCCCTGTATTGGCCACGAAAACTATCTTCCTTAGTCATTTTTATGAATTTATCTGGGTTTGCGATTATCATGGAATCCACAAAATCGGCTCTTTGGGACAAATTAGACCCTTTAGTGGCCTTATCAAACTCTACACAGAACAATCCACCATACAAAATCAAGAATTGAGGACCTTGACCCAAATTTCATTACGCTAGGCAAAATCACGTTTCACCAGAATTCATCCGAATCTACATGGATTTCAAACTTGGTTTCCCTGTAGTAGACCCTTACATGCCCAGTGTTGTAAATTGTTTATTTGATACCAACTATAAAATACACTACTGGCTAAAGACTAATTAAAATTCCCTAACACAATTAATATTAACAAGGGAAACATGCCCCAAATTACTCATGCATCTATCAACATATTAAAAATTCATGAATGAAACTAATCAAACAACCACATCATTCAATAAACATTTATGTAACGTAATTGACCATAAAAATATAACAAAACACTTATATGTTTATAAAATATCCAATTCGCTGCATACGAAGTACATTCCTCTCAACCATATGCTTGTTGTTCCATTTCTCTCAATAACAAGATACCCCTAAGCTGGGGCTATGAGTCCACAAGGAGGTATGGCCCTCTTGGCTCTCCACTTTCCACACACAACAACCCAAAACCTAGTTTTCTAACTCCAACAAAAATTCCAATCCACCAACTCTCTTTCCCATCAACCTGCACAACCCAAGGGACAAGATCCCCTTCTTTTCCATGCATTCCCTAGAACTATCCCACTTCCCTCTAAGGATCCATCACAAGGTTGGACAAAAAATATCACAGTTAGGGACTCCATGAATTCTTAGTTGTTCCAAGAGTGCTCACTGTTATCACTCTATAATTTTCCTTGGTTGTGGAAGGAAAACCTAGAGGTAACCACAAACCAACTTGCATATTGGAAGCTAGCCCTTCCAACACAGAGAGGGCTCTTTATTATAACTCAACCACAAAAAATACTAGTTATTTAATAAGCACAATGACTAGATCTTTAGTTGAGTAAGGTTTTCAGAATATGGTTGTTATCGGGATAATTGTTAAGTGCGGACACAAATCAATCCCCCCAGCTTCACTATGAAACTAGAACAAAACAAGACAATACACTACTCTTTCCTTAGATTTCAATTATCAAATGAGAAATGGATCTAGGACATACCTTTTAAATATCGAAGATTCGACTTCACCAATGTGATCCAAGCTCCGTCACAAGGCTTATGGAGAAATATCTTCAAAGGAACACAAGCCACCGAAGACAAGAATAACAGAGTCTATTTGATATGAAACTATGTACATGATCAAGGAATCATACAATATGAACAAATAACATTCATATAGTAAAGAAGAGTATATATGTATTAAATAATGTGGAAGAAAGATACAACCAGATGCCTTGATGTTGTTAGGTTCCTTCCAATAGTTCCTTGCTTTCCACACACTTCTGATGCACGGATTCTGAGACTGTAGATCTGACAATTACTCACAATCTATCTTGACAAAGAAAAGCTCAAAGCCAACATAGGCCCAAAAAAGAAAGCTCAAAGCCAATATAGGCCCAAAAAACTCCAAGCTACAAAAAATACTCAAACCCAATCGCCGAATTTCCAGTTAACTTTATCCATGAGAGCTCCTCCCCTTTATAAGTTGAAGAGGATAAGGTGAGGAGGTTAGGATGACGCCACTAAATCATGAAAGCGAGATAACATCCAACCTATCTAGGCCACCTCACCATATAGAAGCCTTCCCTTCAGGAACATCGGTAGAATATGCTCATTTTTTCCCATGTATGAAGATCGTCACACCCTATATATAGTGAAGCCTGCGACAACCTTCCTTAATAGGTTTTTACAAAGGAAAATACCACTTCTTCTCTCAAGGAAAGTTCGCCTCCTTCTTCTTCGTGAATTCGCCACTGATCCTTCTAAAGAAAAGGATAGGTTTACATCATTAACAAATACAATCCAAGTGACGGTATCGTGTACCAAGCGAGCCCTCCAAAGTATGAAGTTAGAACAGTGATAGCTGAAATACTTTTGTCGAGTGTGTGTAGGGAATGAGGAAATGCCTGCCTAAAACCCGCCAACAAACAAGGAAAGTACAATAATATATCATCATCGGTAGCATTCCCATACTCATAATACAAATGACTCAAATCATAATTGTCGACATGGCATCCATGTCAAGTGAGACAAGTCATGGCCACCAAACATACACCGCGGATCCATGCCAATAAGGACTCAAATCTTAGCATAGCCACCAAAAATACACTATGGATATATGTGTTAAACACTCAAATTTGAACATAACCACAAAACATACAATGTACCCATGCAACAAGCATTGTAAACCAATACAATTCCACCGCAAACCTAACCGGCCAAAATATCTAGGGTCTTCATCTTCATCGGCCAGGTATCAATATAACCATGTTAATACATGTGCTGAAGTCAAACATAGAAACCACTTGATTACCATCATTAATTAATATCGCTAACAAGTGCGAGGAAAATCACCATCAATGCCACGACCTCAAGGTACACTAGTACAATCCAACGAATGTGAATAAATGTGTTGAAGTCGAGTAACTTGTAGGATATGTCATTTAGGAGGAATTAATGCATCCCCACTGCTATTAGTGAGGAAACCTTTTGTTGAGGCATTAAAGTTCCAAGGTACCAATTAGTTTCTAAGTCTAATTTCTTGATAATGAGTTGAAGCTCTAATTTGTAAAGACTTGTCATAGGAGGGCCCTAATGTATCCCCATCAATGACACGAAACGTAACAAGATTTTGATGTAGATCAGAGTAAATCCGATTCAGATCGACTCGTGATGGTATCAACGAATAGAAGGATTGACCCAGAAATGGCCTAATTAATAGAAGTCTTTTAAGTTGAACTTCTTTGAACATATTGACTATTAACGTACAATTGTCTTGGAAATACCGACTCAACAACAAGTATCACAGATCAATTTGTAATCTTAGAAAGGGTATGATCAAGAGACAAGTGGATTTTCCAACCTAGACACAAAGCAAGTGAAAAGGAGTCATGTTCAAAAGTGACTCTCCACAGAATACAAGTTTAGATACATTTCTTTCTCCTCCCAATTTTCCCCACCATTTATGGCAAGCACTCCTCCCATTTTTGGTTACACTAGCTTGAGGAGGATAACATGCTTGAATTGTAAGCTCATTTGCATGTTTAACAACCCTAAGAAGGAGTGGTTCAGTCCTCGCATGGGCCTTTGGATTCTTTTTTTACGAGTCCAAAGAAAAGAAAACTTAGGAATTTTTTAATATTTAGAGAGTCCGAAAAACATCTTAAAGAAAACTCCAAAATTGTTTTTTCGTATAGTCTTAAGAGACCTAAAAGAGATAAATTATCGGCCAATAGACGTTTTCTTCAAATAATGTAACGAGCATGAAAAGAACAAGATCGCCAATCTTTTCATGTTGAGAGAGACTGAAAAGAGCTTAAAAAGGACTCCAAGGGGTTCCTTTTCATATAACCTTTAATGTAGTCTAAAAGTGATAAAGGTATTCTGCTACATTCTCATTGATTTTATGAGCACCCAGAAAGAAAGACTAAGCTCTGATTGTTTTCATTTTCACGCAATCTTAAAACAAAACAAACAAAACAATGCTTGGGATAGATTTTATTTTTCACAAGCTAAAATAGCCAAAACTATGCTTGAACCTCGTTTCATTTTTACACGTCGCGAACCAAAGGAACCATGCTTGAGGTAGGTGGTTTTATTTTACACAAGCTTGAACCATATAGAACTATGCTTGGATGTCCTAACGACGATAACACATGGATGGTTGGTACTTAGACCCCAACTTAAGAAATTACCAACTTCAAAGATGAAGTTCGTGAGGTCAAAAGCATTGCTCCCCCAAGATTCGCTTCATCCAACAACACGTGTGGATGAAATGAAGCTCAAATACTAGACTAAGGACTTGACCCAAAACAAGAGAGGGAAAATCTATTTCATTTTTAACGAAAGCTTGACACAAGAATATGAACTATGCTCGAGAATCTAGGTGCAATCCCCGTGACCTTTGTTTCATTTTTTAACCATCTTGACATAGAACAAGAACTATGCTCGAGAATCCGTGTTCAATCCCTAGACCTCTATTTCCTTTTTTAACGGTTCCACATAGACGCAAAACTATCCTCACATGCTCGGTTTCATTTTTAATGAGGTTGCTACAGACGCTAAAAGTTATCCTCAATCTACTTCATTTTTAATGAGCTTGAAAAGAATAAAACCATGCGTGCTCATGGACTTTTCTTGATCATGGCTTCCAAGAGGACAATGCTCAGCGACACCATGTCAAGGGACAAAATCCATGGTTTCCAAGAGATCTTCATTTGAAGGAAGAAACACACTCTATAAGTAACACATCGCCGAGGGTTGTGACATGGGTAAGGAGATCAATATCTAAAGACCCTATCAAGAGATCACCATGTCACCGATCTTGCCATAAGAGACCGAGATTGCAGTGAGAGACTCATCTTCATCAACATTTGAAGGTATGGGAGACAATGCCATAATTAACCTCAGGGAAAGGGAGATACTATATTCATATAAAACCATTTAGGAGGTCATTGAGGTCAAGTCGGGACCAACAAATGAAACTTGATCAATGGTCACAACTCTTCCATCGTGGAGGGGAAAGATATCATATGAAAAATAGTGGACACGATATCTTTCATGTCATAGACATAACCTCGCCCAAGAAGTAAAGAAAACTCCAAGGGGTCTTCGACTACCATGACGTCAATAATAACGTAGCTTTTCCCTCCTAAAGTTACTGGAAACTGAGGGAGAGTCCCTAAAGGTTGATTGGTTCTTTTGTTAAAAGATAACAGATTCTATGTGACTGGTACAAGCTGAGGATAATCCAAAGATTGCCAAGCAATAGAGGACAAATATCAACGGATGAACCTTCATCTATCAAGATCTGAGGAACGCCCCGCCTCAAACCTATACTACAATCTCGAAAGGAATGTGAGAGGGAAGATGAGGTCCAATTAGCTAATCAATAAAAAAAGGATGGCCTCATTACTTGGAGTATGCTCCACTCGAAAAGAGGAATTTCAAACACTGTGAGTCTCATCAACGGAAAGAAAAGCATGTGCAAGTATTGGTTTACTCTATAGCGAGACTAGGATCAACCGATGACCAGATCATATCTAATTACTCTAGCTGCATTATCCAAATGGGAGAATGAGGTCGATGATGGAAGTGCATCGACGCTGGGTTTCACCTTTGGCTGAGAGTGGGATCAATCGGTGATGGATCAAATCAACCACACTTTGTCAACTCCGTTCAATTATGATTACGACCATATTGATTACATGATCAACCGGATTTAACGCATCTAAGGGACTAGATTGATCATTCCATCAACTACAGGGGTTGAGAGAAATCTATGGTAAGTCAGCCGAGTTGAGGCCGGAAACGCTCATGTCTTCCATTAATTTTGAGGATTCATCCATACAGGGGAAAATGTGAGTTAGATGACTCCCTTTGCATAAAACACACGGGAACTTGACTCTACTTTTCTTCTTCCCAATGGTATCTTGACTAGTTGGCGGGAGGTCATCATCATGTTGTTCTGAGGCTAACGACATGGGTTGGTGGGGGGTGTGGAAATTCATGCTTCTATAACCTTGATAGACCAGTCAATTCTTAAGAAGATGGCTATCCTTACAAAGCCCGCAAGGGTACTTGGGCTATGGGTTTTGGTTGTCTTGGCATCATCAACACTCCCAAAGATGACAAGTAACTAGTTTTCCAAAATGTCTGGCATTGGTTGGAAGTTTAGACCCTTGCTTATTTTTTCTTCTTAATCTTCCTTCTCTTATTCTTATCCACCGATTTACTAGCTTGAGAGTTTTCACTCCATGAAGAAGATGAAATGGAAGAAGACCTTGAAAGTGAAGAAGGTGAAGAAGATTCACTCAAGTGAAGATGTTGAAGGATCAACATGAGGTTGATGCTCTTGGGGGAAGTTCTTACAACCAAAACACTAGCTGCATTCGGGATTACCGAGGGAAATAACCATACCGGTAATCCAATTGAGAGACCTAGAAGGCTCAAAGTAGTGATGTGAGAACTACCGTTTCCATAAGAAGGAAAAATAAAAGGTTCCCCCGAAGCAAGGGTTCCTTCATTGGTCACTTCCTGTTCGAATTGACGCCATTAAATAGAAAAATCTAATCTAGAGGCCGCTAGCAAAACAAACAACACACGCTAAACTCTAGGAAGAAAATAAGCAAACAAAACCTTCTCACAAATCTAACACAATAGTTGGTGATGAAATCCAACAACGTGGGAGGAGAATGTAAGAAGGGTTGAGATAGAGCCGGTGGAAAAGTTATGTTGACGACCGCTTAACGCGACTTCACACCTCGGGTGCAAGCTTTCTCCCACACATAACTGGTATACCCTTGAAGGAGCCTATGAGTTTGGCCACCATCCCATCGCGGAAGACTTGTCCTTCACGTCACCTCGTAATACCCAAAGAGATAGGCTGGCCACCAAGTTACCTTCACAATCACACATTGACTCCTCGGGAAACATTCACAACCATCCACGACAAAGGAAGGTTATCTAGCTCCTCGGAAATCAAATCGAAATGATTCCACTCATAATTGTGGGTATACCTTCAAGCGACCCCCATAATACGCGCAATCTCTACACCGAGCCCAACAAAGTAGGGTGAGTAACTTTTCCATTCTTAATGCGACCTCAGGTTTGATCCTTGTGTGAGAAGGGCTTCCCGAGACAAAATGTAGCAATTGGATTTGAACTCTCCCTATCACAATATACTATTGTTTGTTTGATATCTTTGGAAAGTTATCTTTCACACCTATTCCAAAGCCCTACAACTAAGCTAATGTAGGTTTTCTACCAGAAGATATAAAAATGTCTAATCAATTTTTATAAACACTTTATTTTTAAGGTTGTTGTTACTCAAAAGGAAGATGGCGTGGACTAAATGATGTTTTGACTGACTATAAACAATGCAAAGAAATGAGAATGTTAATATTTCACTTCGATGAAATCTATATTACGAGAAGGAGAAAACGTTTATCATTCCCATATGCACAATGTCCCAAAATTTTATTAAATTCATCAATATCAAAAAAATTTAAGAAATTAGCTAAGAGATTGTACACCAATACACGATTCTTTCCCTCCCCCCCCGGCCATGAGGGGAAATGTTTTTTAAGATTTCAAGATCAAAACTGCCAAAAACCATGCAATTTCACTACTTCAAATGCAAGGATGCCCCCAATCTAATATAAACTAAGAAATTAATTTTTTTTGTTTCAAAGATAGCTAAAATCAATAGCAAATCACTTCAAAATAAAAAAAAATCAAACTAAGTTTTTCTTTTAACACGAATTATTCAGAAAAAAAGGGGTGTTCTTTCACTAAACAATTCTAAAGAAAAACAATGCTTTCTAACTAAAATACACTCAAAGCAAGAGACAAAATATTTCAAAATAAAACAAAGAAAATATGGCTAAAATCAACACAAAGACTGTCAAGAAGACTGTAAACAAACTATAATCAAACCCAAAAATTCACTCCAGAACCATATCACAGATCTGGGCAAAGAAAACCACCAAAAACAACTTTTTTCACAATCATCGCAAGTTGTAGACCAACTCAGAGTGACGACCTTTGATCGTCGCAGGCTAAAGAACAAATACAGTGCGGCGATGTTGCACTGCGTCAGAAAGGTAGGGTGAATCGATCCTAGATCGTCGCATTGTCCCTCAAATCAGGTGCGATGATCAAATAAAAAATGGAAAAAATAAAAAAGTATGAAGGTTTTCCAATGAAATTAAATAGTCAAAGAGTTCATCTGGATCTCCCAGTGACTCAGAAAACAGAACCCATGGAATCAACGCAAGAAAGAAAGAAAAACTAGGAAAACAATTTGTTCCCTACTGGAGTCGCCAATTTTGTTATCGGGCTAATTGTTAAGTGCGAACACAAATCAATCCCCCTAGCTTCACTACAAAACTAGAACAAAACAAGATAGTATACTACTCTTTCCTTAGATTTCAATTATCAAATGAGAAATGGATCTAGGACATACCTTTTAAATATCGAAGATCCGACTTCACCAATGTGATCCAAGCTCTGTCATGAGGCTTATGGAGAAATATTTGCAAAGGAACACAAGCCAACGAAGACAAGAATAACATAGTCTATTTGATATGAAACTATGTACGTGATCAATGAATCATACAATATGAACAAATAACATTCATATAGGAAAGAAGAGTATATTTGTATTAAAGAATGTGGAAGAAAGATACAACCAGATGCCTTGATGTTGTCAGGTTCCTTTCAGCAGTTCCTTGCTTCCCACACACTTCTAATCCAAAGATTCTGAGACTGTAGATATGATAGCTACTCACAATCTATCTTGACAAAGCAAAGCTCAAAGCCAACATAGGCCCAAAAACTCCAAGCTAAAAAAATTACTCAAACCCAATCAAGCTAAATTTCCCAAGCTAACTTTCTCCATGAGAGCTCCTCTCCTTTTATAAGTTGAAGAGGATCAGGTGAGGAGGTTAGGATGATCCCACTAAATCAGAAAAGTGATTAAGATCCAAACCGATCGAAGGCCACCTCACCATAGAAGATTATCCTTCTAGAAACATCGAGAAGATTCTCGTTTTTCCCAGGTACGAATATCGTCGCACCCTATATATAGTGCAACCTGAGGCGACCTTCCTTAATAGGGTTTTAACAAAGGAAAATACTATTTCTTCTCTCAGGCAAAGTTCTTCTCCCTCCTTTCTTCAGGAATTCAGGCCACTGGTCCTTCTAAATACAAATTATAGGTTTACATCATTAACAATCATTAAGGTGATAAAATTAATGTGTAACAATGGTGGCAGGGTTGAGTGAAACACCCATTGGGCATGTAGTCATAATAAAGAGTTGTTGAATCAAAGCTTTCAAAATTGGTTAATATGAACAAATACACTTCAAAGGCTAGGTAGCTATAAATATGTTAGTCATCAGAGCTATTGTAGTATGGTGGTGAGAAGAAAGAAACACATCAATTATAACAAAGCACCTATCAGTAGATGAATTCTATTACAATATCAGAATATTAATGCTGGGAATTGAATGTGAGATAAAGAGCGTCAACGATGAATTCTATATCTATAATCATTCATTCAAAATAGAGGAATAAACATAATGATGAACAAGATGGAAAACATTCACAAAGAAAACACATTTTAGTTACCAACACAAGAATCTCTGAGACAGAATGTCCAAGAATTTATGCTCAAAATCTTTTCATTAACACAATAAACATATAAAACAACCAAAGAGTATTTTTCCTCAAGTCTCGAACCTCTTCACCCTCATTTTCTTTACCATATATAGATTTAAATCACATTTTAGCTCAAGAAGGTCAAAATATTTAGGGTTTCTAACTTTAGAAGGAGTTACAACTAATTACAAACTAATTGCTAACTAATTGCCACAAACTTCTATATTTTAAGGTTTAAATTCTTGATTAACTCATACAACCATAACATACTTTGATTACATATATTTAATGGAAAATTATTTTATCTTTTGATCCTAATGATGACTTGACAAACTCTTCACATCTGGTAGCTGAATATGCTTTGACATGGGATGATTGTGTGATTACGCAACGACCAAGAGACATGTTGCGAAATCTTTGTTTCAAAAGTTTCACAACAAATTTGGTAAAGTTGTTGCGAAATCCATGCTCATAATTGTTGATGTTGCAAAATTGGTCCAGAATTGACCTAACATATCCAAAATTGAGTAGACCTCACAAAAATAAAAAACATGATATATATTGAGTATTACCAAATCATTCCATTGCCACTTGAGCCAACAAGTCTAGATTCTTCTTTGCATTTTGCTCCTTCCTTAATCTGTCCTTTGCCTATAGTGTTATGTTTTGTCTGTACAAATTTTTAACTTCTCTGTGTAGGGGCAGAGACCTCTCAACCATCCTTTTGTTGTTTTCCAAGGCTTCTTCACACAAATCCAAATGTTTTGTTATCTTTCTTTTCATTTGTCAAATTTCTTCTCTTAGTTGTACAATCACAACCTGAGATTATTTTAACTGTTTCCATAGTCTCCTTACTATCATTTTATCTTTTTCTAGAGGATATTGAGCTTCAAAAACTTCTTCAACAACACACTGAACATGTATCTCAGATCTGGTATCTTCATCATGAACTAGTTTCCTTGATGTTGATTTGGTCACAGGTCTGCTAAGTTTTTCTTTTTCAAGTACTTATGGACTGAACATCACTTTTTTTCTTGGTGGAGGTTGGACTTCCACAATATCTTCAGCTTCATAACAGGGATATGCTTCATCTATAGGGATTAGTTTCTTCACAACTGACCTAGTTAGGGGTCTCTTAGGTTTTTCTATTTATGTTGCATCTGGAGTGAAAATAAGTTTTTTTCCTTTCATCTTGATTTTCTTACTGTCATGGGTTTCTTCAATGTTTACAATTGTTTTTATACCCTATTTTAATGGCTCTTTACCCTTTTCCTTTTCCTTGGATCCCTTGCTGAGAGAAATTATGGTTGTAGTTTCAGGGGTTTCAATTACAATATGTTGTTGTTCTTTATATTTTCCTCTTTTCCTTTTCAAACTGTTGGAATCTGCTTTATCATTTGTGGAAGGGGTACTTCCCTCAGATGGTGGAGAATTTGTGGTCTCTTCAMAAAACCCTGATGTAGACAAAAAGAAACTCCATTCTCCATTTTCTTTCTTAWGCTCCTCAAGTACTAAAAGTTTGATAAGACTAAAATGAAAGAGAGTAGGTTCAACTTGCTTAGACTTTGCTTGTACTTTGTCAGCCATTTTCCCCAAGCTTCTACAAAGATAATATGGAATATTTATATATTTTTTACTTGTAAAATGCATGAGTAGACTTATATGGTATAGGTACACCATGTTGAAATGCCCCTCACAAGTGAAATATCTCTGGATTACTCGCAACATCTTGTCATGGTGTTCTAGAATATGGTTCCTTGGCACCTCTTTCGATAGGTTTTCATTTTGATATTCTGGATTAAAATAATCATTACAATATGAAGAATCCAGAGCCATCCCCTTGAACCACCTTTCACCTTGTAGGGGAATTTCTGTAGCTGTTGCAATTGTCTTCTCTGTGACCTGAAATTCCAGTGATCCAACTCTTATTTTGACTCCATCAAAATTCATGGAAAATTGTTTAGATATATCCATGTGACCTCCTTGTAGATTTTCACAGAAGGTGAGGCATCCTACTATTTGAAAATATTCTCTGGAGATGGGATTTGAATCCATCAATTACAGACCCTGTGGTTCAAACCTCACTATATAACATCCCGTGTATGTCTTCTTCTTTTGCTTATCACACTTGTCATGTTCCATGGATGTTCGTGGAGAGTAATATGGTGATGGTGTGCGTAGGGGGTAGAAATATTTAAACAATGTGCAGAAAATCCTAGAGAGTTAGGGTTTATTCAAGAGATAGGTCTTGAACAACAAGGAATTTCACAGCAAACCAAACAGAAATTTCACAACAAACTGGATTTTGAACAATAAATGAGAGTTTAGCAGTATACAAGGATAGCAAAGTTTTGATAGCATAGGGTTAAAACCACTGAGAGATATGTAACATCGAACAAAGATTCAATGGTGTCCAAGGATTATACAAATCTTTATCATTTCATAGGAGATTGAACTTTCACAACAAACATGTATTTCGCAGCAAATTTCAGTTTCACGACAAACTAGACTTTTGATGATTTTAAAAAGGAAATAACACATAACCCTATAAACTCTATTTATAAAGACAACACTGACTCCCATGACCTTACTCCTATGATTTCCTGACCATTATGGAGATAGGGTATTTCTGCAATGACTTGACATTGACAGTCATTCATTGTGAAATGCTAGAAAGTTCTGCAACAAAATTTAAATTGATTGGTTACAAGTCCCTTAAAGGTACAATTTGGATTGGAAAGCATAAGAAACCTTTTGTACATGTGATATCATGCTCCCATAACTCTTTTAAAGACATGATGTAATAACTTTAAGACTCACTCTTTCAAATGATGACAAAGGACTATGGGATAGCAATGTGACAAGCTGACTTGTCCTTGAACAAGAATAACCACTCACCTATGACTTGAGATGATGCTATAATTCCCTTATCCATAACTCAATTAAACCAAACCTATATTCATAAGTGAATGAACCCAAAAAATTTGTCATGGAACACGAACCCTAAGACCTTGACACATGGTCTTTAAAGACCAAGACATAACCACAAGACTCACCAATAAACAAAACAAGGCAGTTTTGACTTTGTAAATTTATACACACTAACTTAGGCTCCAATGGGGATGTTGTCCTCCCTATGAGGTAGCAAAGAACCAGTAGACGAGTGGCTTATCCATTGGGCTTATTATAAGACTGAAAACTACATAGAAACTCATACAATCTTGAATTGTTGAGACTTAGTTACATACAAGCTGAACTAAAATCATATTGATAGTCAACCTTTTGAATCTTATGGCCTTTAACACAGGCTTCAAATTCTTCAGAGTGTCATCTACACCTGCAAATTTTGACAATAAAACGAATATTTACAATGAAAGGAATGAGTCAAGTTGATTTTAATTTAGATAATTCTTTAAGAACCTCCCATTGACTGGACCTCCAGCAAGAATTTCTCCATCCAACTCCTCTAAAATGTAGGCATTGTTTCCATGATAAGCAACAATCTTATAAGGTCCCTTCTAGAGATAATAAAAATTCCCATGTTTTCATTTTTCCTCATTTCGAGCATCCCACTTCAACACTAAAACATTAATCTGGAAATCAAGATCTTTGGTTCTCTTATCAAATACTTTCTTCATCTTTTCCTGAAACAACTGAGTATTATTATACACTTTGTCTCTCATATGTTGAGCATGAATAAACCGGTTGATCATCCTTTGAATGGCACTAGGCTCTGCTTCTTTCTCCTGTAACAACTTCATGACTAGCAGTCCCAAAGAAGTAGGAAAACCCACTTTTGAACCATATGCTAACTAGAATGGTGAAGTTCCAATTGAATTTTTAAGGCTGATTATGTCTGCCCACAATCCAAATATCAAATTTTTATGGAAAGCCTTTTTGTTCTCCTATAGTAATTTCTTGATGATCCTTATTAAACTTTTGTTGGATGACTCATCCAATCCATTAACTTGAGGGTAATAGGTTGCAGAATGACTCGAAATTATGTTATAGTCTTCATAGAATTTGATCATTCTCTTCAATTTAAAAGTTGATGTGTTGTCAGACATGATTCTCCAAGGAAATCCAAACCTGGAAAAAATGTTGTTTTCTAAAAATTGAATTATCACAACATCAGTTGCTTGTCTAGTTGGTACAACCTCAATCCATTTGGTAAAATATCCTATAGCAATCAATATCCACTTATGTTGACATGAAGATGTTGGATTTATTTCACCAATGAAGTCAAGGCCCCACTATTGGAATGGTATCTCCACTAAAATAGGCTTCAAAGGAAATGGCAACAACTTCTTCTTTCCTTAAAAAAATTGACATTCATGAAAAGTTGTTACTCCTTTATACACATCTAAAAATATTGTTGGCCAATAGAAACCTGCTCTAAGAATTTTGTTCAGATTAGTCTTACAGTAGTGATGTCCTCCACAATCACACTTATGAAATTCTTTCATAGTCTGTTGTACTTCATTTTCCAACAGACAATTTAATGAAACTCCTCCTTGATCCTTCCAATACAAAAAACCATCTATGATACAAAATTTTGTTTCTTTCAATTTCAAAAATATGGCCTTAGTCTTACTCAACTCTGGTGGGGCTTGTAAATTATGCAAAATATAAATTATATCACTATACAATGGATATGAAAGGAACTTTTGAGATACCTAAGGTGTTGGTTCTACATCTGTGTTTTCTGAAAGGTTTGCAATGAAATTCAATCCAAGGAGATCAAAATTTGTCTGAGCCAACAATTTTGACAGTCCTTGACTTTTGACCAACTTTGTTCGCTTTATCTCTAGATCATACTCCAACA
>SNQJ01S0051328.1:47687-60418 GCA_010110895.2 Picea sitchensis
TTAGGGGTCAACAACCCTAATCTTTCCCCTTTACAAATAAAAAATTCTCTTTAATTTCACTTTTTCACAAAGAAAACCCGAAAACAAAGGTGACGTCATCCCTTTAAGGAGGATGTTTTGGAAAATTGAACAAGTCGTTGGAGTTGGGATGCAAAGTAGGCCATGTGGAAATCATCTGGAGCCTCTCCACCTCAAAATTCCATGTTTCATGCTCTGATTCATCATCAACCACCATATGCCCCTCAGATGTGACATCAAGCCCATGGGGAGTGATGTTTTCCCCCTTCTGGGCAAGTCGTTTGGCGTGCAAGGTGGGATATGTCTATCCAACTGTCTCCTAGGCCTCAAAAATCATATCTCTATCATCTGTATTGTGGACCTATGTCATCCATCATGTGGGTTGCTTGACCTCATGGAAGCCCAAGATAGGCTTGTTCTTCCAAAACTAGCCACTAACCTGTAACTGCAAGACAAATGGATATGTCCTCTAAGGATCTCATGTCAAAGCATCATGATGAGTGAATCAATTCAATAAAAGAGCCATTAAAGAATGTATACCAGGATTACATCATACAAACATGCTCCTAAGAAACTAGACATTTTTCCAAGTTTGGTTGTGGGTGGGTTGGCATGGTACTTGTTTTCAATGGATCAAACCCCCTAAGTCTAGGAACAAACATATTTGTGTCATTTGAATGAAATGAAATGGATGGGGGAAGTACTCAATGGGCATGGGGTTCATGATATGCAAGGGTCCATAATATCTCATTTATGGGTGCCTTTGTGGAGGGTGTGTCGCACCTTCATCCATGATGCATTTTTTCCAAGCCCATCAATTGCCTTTTATATTTCTTTCTTTGTATTTTATTTCAATATAGCATAGGGCGATTTGGAGGCCACTACCCTAGCATGGTGACCAAATATCGGCAGTGTCACCCACAAGTAATTTCACGGAAATGAGAAGGTTGGATCGTGATGAGACCCCCTTTCCCTCAACCATGCAAATGAGAGCCATTACCATGGTGTGATGGCCATAAATGGTAATTTCATATTGTTAGATACCCATGGACACGATAGTTTGTCTCGTGATGATACCCCCTATCCTCAACTGATCCTTTAAGTGTTTTTATTGATTATTTTCATTAGGTCCTTATTTTCTTGCGGAGAATATTTTCATTGCTTTCTCGGGATCCCCTGGGTGAAGCATCTGGAAGGTTCTTTCATTAGGATTTTATCTTTTTCCAACTGACTCCCCTCTGGGCCTTCAACCCCTTCTTCCCATGAAATGAGGAATTGTCCCTTCTAGGGACAGTATACCCCAAAATCCCAAGAGATGATGTCATGAAGGTAAATAATGATGGAAAGAAGTAATTATGGTCGGGAGTGGCACAGTGACTCATCAAAGGAAGCTCCCAGAAACACCCCATCCTAAGGGTGACCATCTACTTGAGTGACCCAATCCAACCACCAACATTTAAACAAGGTAAAAGGCATAGTTTCCAAAGCAAATGTCTCATAATAAAAAATAACCTCTGATATACAAGCTAGAATACCTCAAATATTAAAATGATACCCACCATCATACCTGACTTGTACCGCATGGAGAAAGACCCAAGTGACCTGTGGTGGCAAGATGGTGTGGATGATGAACAAGTGTTGGGTCACTTTGGTGGCGATGCAGATCTCTAGATGTGTAAAAGGATATTGTTGTTCATGTGGTCTCTCGACACTCCATATCTGCAACCTGAGGGATTCGAGACATAATCTCCTTAGTTATCCACAAAATGGGGATAACAATCATCATGCATATTTAGAGTGTCATATGTTTCTCCCATTTTCAACATTTTCATAATCTGACTTATATATTCAATATTCTTTATAAGTTCATTAAAAGGGATTGAAACTTTTAGCTTAGAGATTTCACTTTCAAGATTAAAAGGAGACTAGGAGTTTTCTACCTCTTTGATGTTAACATCCTTCTTTCCATTTTTAGCTTTCTTTGGAGCATCATATTTTGGATTATATTTCTCTGGCATGTCTTCCCTTGGAGGATATTTTTTATTTTGACTAGTAGAGGGTTGATCAACTTGAACTTTATTTAGATTGACCACTACATTTCTATTTCTGATATTGTATTGTTTCTGAAATTCAAAAATAACATTTTGATACCCCTCTTTATATTCTTCTGAATCCATCAACAAGGCATTATATTGTTCTTGAAAAAACCTGTCATGCTCTTCTTTAGTCAAATAGACTATAGAATCATCTTCATAAAAAAGATGGATTTGATCTTCAGATTGTTCAATAAAATCTTCAACATAATTTTCCTGAAATTGAGGTTTGATTTGTTGGTCTCCTTGATTTATTTGATCTCATTGTCTCACTTGAGGATTTGGAGGTCTCCTAAAGTTTGGATTTCTTATTTGAATCTCTTGTTTGTCCCTAACAATAGGTTTTTTATCCAAAGTCAACCTTTCCACTAACTTCTCCATAGTTTTTACCATCATATCTAACTTTGCATTTGATGATTGAGAGGATGAAGGATGATTTTCTTGTTTAACTCTATTTTTCTCAGTTTCAACTTTATTCTTTATTTTTCTAGATGCCATTAAATTCACTTCCACCTATATAGCATCATTCATCATATCAACTAATGTGGCGAGTCTTCTTTCTCTTAATAACAAAGCAAAATCACTACTAAAAGCATCAGCATAGTGCAATTAAGCAGCTCCAAGAGGGGGTTTAACCTGATCTGGGATTGAATTGTACACCTTTATGAACCTAGAAGAAAATTCTTGCCCTGCCTCACCAGGATTTCTTTTTAAATTGTTGAATTGTGTAAACAGTTGCAATGGATTTTTCTTATCTTCCCATTTTCTAAGAAAAACTTGTCCAAAACCTGGAAAATCAGGAATACTTCATGTTGCAAGTCCGTTAAACCATTTCTTGACTTCTCCAGAAAAAAATTGTGCAAAGAGTATCATCTTAGCATATTCATGGGAAACTTCTTCTAAATCAATGAAATCATTAAATATGTCTAAATGTTGTTGTGTTGTGATATCCCCTTCTTCACTGTATGTTTTAATTCTTTTAGAATAGTTTTGGGGCAAGTCATTTAGTTGAGTAGGGAGAACAAGATCGGAAAACCTAGCAGCCATAACCCTGATAGGACTTAGACTTGGAGTTGAAACCTGACTTGAAACTAAAGCCTTTGGGGAACTGACACCAACCTTTGGGGAATTTACAACAGGAGCAGTAGGAAATAAAGACTTAAACTTGTTTATATCAAACATGTTTTACTTAAATTTGATTCTGACTTGGCTCTGATAAAACATTTCTCAAATTTCACAACAAAAGGAATATCTTCAAGACTTCTTACTTCTTCTTTTGGCAAGGAAAAAGTTCTTTCTAAGAAAATGGTGTGTGATTGAGATGATTTTTTTTTACCTTTTCGAATAATATTCTCATGATCAAAAGAAGCTTCTAGAGGATTTGGATATGGATTCTTCCTTGTGTAAATCTTCTTGGGAGCCAGGATGTCCAGTGGAGTCACCTTTTTCAACTATTTTCACCTTTTTCAACTATTTTCACCTTTTTCAACTTTTTCAATTTTTGTGTCCGACTCTTTGTCTACCCTCAGGAATCAGAGTTGAATCTTTGTTGTTCTTTCCCAGGGAATATTTCACCTTTTCTCATTGGCAATGACGCCACAGTGTTATCACTCTATAATTTTCCTTGGTTATGGAAGGAAAACCCAGAGGTAACCACAAACCAACTTACAGATTGGAAGCTATCCCTTCCAACCCAGAGAGGGATCTCTCTTATAACTCAACCACAAAAAATATTGGTTATTTAATAAGCATAATGACTAGATCTTTAGTTGAGTAAGGTTTTCATAATATGGTGGCAGGGTTGAGTGAAACACTCATTGGGAATGGAGTCATAATAGAGAGATGTTAAATCAAAGCTTTCAAAATTGGTTAATATGAACAAATACACTTCAAAGGATAGGTAGCTACAAATCTGTCATTCATCATAGCTATTGTAGTATGGTGGTGAGAAGAAAGCAACACATCAATTATAACAGAGCACCTATCAGTAGATGAATTATGTTACAATATCAGAAGATTAATGCAGGAAGTTGAATGTGAGATAAAGAGCATCAACGATGAATTCTCCATCTATAATCATTAATTCAAAGTATAAGAATAAACATAATGATGAACAAGATGGAAAACATTCATAAAGAAAACACATCGTAGATTACCAACACAAGAATCTATGAGACAAATGGTCCAAGAAGTTTTGCTCAAAAGCTTTTCCTTAACACATTAAACATATACAACAGCCAAAGAGTCTTTTCCCGAACCTTTTCACCCTCATTTTCTTTAGCATATATAGAGTTACATTGCATTTTATTTCAAGAAGGTCGAAATCTTTAGGGTTTCTAACTTTTGAAAGAGTTACAACTGATTACAAACTAATTGCTAACTAATTGCCACATACTCCTATATTTTAGGGTTTAAATTCTTGATTAACTCATACAACCATAACATATTTCGATTACATATATTTAATGGAAAATTAGTTTATATTTTGATCCTGATGATGACTTGAAAAATTCTTCACATCTGGCAGTTGAATATGCTTTGAGATGGGCTGATTGTGTGATTTCACAGCAACCAAGAGACTTGTTGTGAAATCTTTGTTTCAACAGTTTCGCAATAGATCTGGTAAATTTGTTGTGAAATCCATGTTCCTGATTGTTGATGTTGCAAAACTACTCCATACTTTACCTAGCATCTCCAAAATTGAGAAAAGCTCACAAAAAACAAAAACATGTTATATCTTGAGTATTACCAAATCATTCCACTGCCACTTGAGCCAACAAGTATAGATTCTTCTTTGCAGTTTGTTCCTTCTTTAATATGTCCTTTACATGTAGTGTTTTATTTTGTCTATACAAGTTTTGAACTTGTATGTGTAGGGGAAGATACCTCTCAACCATATTCTTGTTGTTTTCCAAGGCTCCTTAACACAAATCCAAGTGTTTTGTTATCTTTATTTTCATTTGTTTGTTTTCTTCTCTTAGTTTTACAATCACAACATGAGCTTCTTTTAAATTTTTCCTTAGTCTCTTAATTGTCATTTTATCTTCTTCTGAAGGATATTGAGCTTCAACAACTTCTTCAACAACACACGAAACAGGTATCTCAAATCTTGTCTCTTAATCATGAAATAGCTTCCTTGATGTTGATCTGGTCACAAGTCTGCTAAGTTTTTCTTTGTCAAGTACTTTTGGACTGAACATAAAATTTTTACCTAGTGGAGGTTGGACTTCCACAATATGCTCAGCTTCATGACAGGGATATGCTTCATCTGCATGGATTAGTTTCTTCACAGCTGACCTAGTTAGCGGTCTCTTGGGTTTTTCTAATTGTGTTGCTTCAGTAGTGAAAATAAGTTTTTTTCTTTTCATCTTGCTTTTCTTACTATCAGGGATTTCTTCAATATTTACAGTTGTTTTTATACCCTGTTTTAATGGCTCTTTACCCTTTTCCTTTTCCTTGGATCCTTTGTTGAGATCAATTTTGGTTGTAGTTTCAGGGGTTTCAATTACAACAGGTTGTTTCTCTTTATCTTTTCCTCTTTTCCTTTTCAAAATGCTAGAAGTTGCTTTATCATTTGTGGAAGGCTTGCTTCCCTTATATGGTGGAGAATTCATGGTCTCAGCACAAAACCCTAATGTAGACAAAAAGGAACTCCATTCTCCATTTTCTTTCTTAAGCTCCTCAAGGAGTAAAAGTTTGATAAGACTAAAATGAAAGAGACTAGGTTCAACTTGCTTAGACTTTGCTTGCAATTTGTCATCTATTTTCCCCAAGCTTCTACAAAGATAATATGGAAGATTTAGAAATTTTATACCTGTAAAATGCATGATTTTTTTGATATGGTACAGTTACACCATGTTGAAATGCCCCTCAAAAGTGAAATATCTATGGATTACTCACAACAACTTGTCATGGTGTTCTAGCATATGGTTCCTTGGCACCCCTTTCAACAGGTTTTCATTTTGATATTCTGGCTTAAAATAATCATTAGAGTACGAAGAATCTAGAGCCATCCACTTGAACCACCTTTCACCTTGTAGGGGAATTTCTATAGTTGTTGCAATTGTCTGCTCTGTGAATTGAAATTCTAGTGATCCAACTCTTGTTTTGACTCCATCAAAATTCATGAAAAAATGTTTAGCTATCTCCATGTGACCTCCTTTTATCTTTTAACATAAGGTGAGGCCTCCTACTATTTGAAAATATTCTCTGAAGATGGGATTTGAATTCATCAATTGCATACCTCGGGGTTCGAATCTCACTATATCACCTCCTGTGTATGTCTTCTTCTTTTGCTTATCACACTTGTCACATTCCATCATTGTTGGTGGAGAGTAATATGGTGATGGTGGGTGTAGGGGGTAGCAAGATTTAAACAATGTGCATGAAATCTATAGAATTAAATTTTATTCAAGAGACAAGGCTTTATCAACAAGGAATTTCATAGCAAACTGGATAAAATTTTTGCAACAAACTAGATTTTGAACAGTGAATAAGAGTTTAGCAACAGACAAGGATAACAAAGTTTTGATAGAATAGGGTTAAACCACTGAGATATTTGTAACAAAAAACAAATATTCAATGGAATCCAAGGATATACAAAGCTTTAGCATTTCACAGTAGATTGAACATTTGCAACAAACAGGTATTTCGAAGCAAACTGCATTTTCACAGCAAACTAGAGTTTTGATGATTTTAAAAAGGAAATATCCCATAACCCTATAAACCTGATTTACAAGGACAACATTGAATCTCATGACCTTACTCCCATGATTGTCTGACCATTATGGAGATATGGTATTTCTGTAGTGATTTGACATTGACAGTTAGTCGTTGCGAAATGCTAGGAAGTTATGCAACAAAATTTAAACTGATTGGTTATAAGTCCCTTAAATGTAAAATTTGGATTGGAAAGCCTAAGAAACCTTTTGTACATGTGATATCATGGTCCCATGACTCTTTTAAATACATGATGTAATAACTTTAATACTCACCCTTTCAAATGATGACAAAGGACTATGGGATAACAATGTGACAAAATGACTTGACCTTGAACAAGACTAACCACGAACCTATGACTTGAGATTATGATCTAATTCCCTTAGACATGACTCAATTAAACCAAAAATCGATTCATAAGTGAATGAACCCAAAAATTTTGTCATGGAACACTAACCCTAAGACCTTAACACATGGTCTTTAAAGACCAAGACATAACCACACGACTCAACAATAAAAAAACAAGGCCGTTTTGACTTTGTAAATTTATACATACTAACACTCACAATAGCCTTCTCAAGGCTCTCTAGACAATTTACTCAACATGAATCATACTTATGTACACACAACCCACATTACAAGCACATAGCCTTCATTTCCAACATCAAACTTAGCCCAACATAGCTATCTTTCCATGGCTAGTATGGACGGTGCTCTTTCCCAACACCCAACTCTCCTCGTACTGACCAAAAACCTCTTCTAAAAAAACTCTCCCAAAAACCCACTCGAGTTTCATTTTCTTCTCATGCAAAATTGGCTCTCACATTTCCCAAAAAATGGTTGTACTCAGCCCATGCTATCATAAATTAGTGAGATGAATTTTCCCACCAACCACTCTTACATGCATTCAATAGATATTTTATCATTCAAAGGAGGTAAACATTAATAATACAATGGATTGAAATAATAAGCATGTGGAACCCCTTTAGTCCCCTCTCTCATGGAAACATAGCCCCCCCAACATTATCGTTCCTCTCGTGTTGCGGACAACAATTTATTTTTATTAATAATTATAATGTACATTTACATAGCTTGACCCTTGGACATATTGATCACACCAAGAACCTATACAATTTGAATCTTATTGGTGAAGTTTTACTAATTAATCCAAAAGAAGTTTTACCAGATCCATCTTTGTGCAATTTTTAATTTCAACTATTTCAATGGCAAATTTTAACAAGCATTAAATCACAAAACGAGCAACTCGTCAACCCTTTATCGTATTCCTTTTACAAATAAATTACCAATTTTTTTAGGGGAAGAAGTATGGAAATGTGGCGTATTGGTGGTGAACATTGAAGGGAATAGGTGCAATCATTTTATATGTGGTTGAAACAAATACAGATGGAAGTATAAATGTATATGTTCACGAAAGTTATGCGAATAAGTTGGATATGGAGAGATTGTTGGAATTGTTTTTGAGTAAGAAGGAAACACATTGTGTGATGGTGATATCATGGAAATATTTTGTGTTCCATAGGAAGATGAGGGGACCTCTTCTCTGGCCATTAGTGGGAACACTTCTTTCTATTTTTATTAATATGAATGATATTTGTGAATAGATTATGTATATGCTTCAACACTACAACGTTAGTACGAAATTAAAGACTCATTGGATGGGTAACATGTTTTCATTTATCATCGCAATACCAAACACATTGAATGCATCACCAAAACCAAGTGTGGCAGTTGTTTCCGAAATATTGCTTATTTGAAATCTATATTCTTCGAACTTATGGGAAATGGAATCCTCATTGTAGATGGAGAATAATGGGAGTCTATAAAAAAATTATGATTTCCATTTTCCACTCCCTGGCCTCTAAAAAGAACTTGATTGATGATGAACTTGAGGCTTGTGGATATATTGGTAGATGCATGTACAAATGTGTATTGACGATATTGAGCACAATGTTTTATTGATAAATCATTTTGAGACATGTGTAGGAACTTCACATTCCTTTCATTTATATAAATGTCATAATCATATAGCTTTTAATTTTATTATTATCTTATTATACATATCAAAGGCTTGGTATATATCGATTAGTTTTCCCATTGGCCGCTTATTAGTTTGATGTTGACCAAAAAATTATGCATTGTTTTTATAGTTTTACATTACTGTTCAGATTTTATTATTATTTTTTAATATTTATATTTATTTATTTGTTATGTGAATGGTGGATAGAATTGGGGTCTTACTGTGAGGCCAACAACAAAATTCTTGGGTGTGATGAAGTTTTTTAATGTTTTATAAATGTACTCGTCACATCACAATACTCATTAAGGAGATGTATGGCATTAGGCAAAAATTCGGGATTGGCAACACCATGTGGCATAGAAAATATAAAGGAGCCCACGCGTTGGCAGTAGCACTGGGCGTCAGAGGAACGTGGTGGTGGAATTTGAAGTGCAAGAGAATTCACTTCACCAGAGCACCACAAGAAATATGTCATGCTCGTTGCATTGTAAATATTATCTCACAACAGGATCCTCTAAGATTTCTTGCCACCTCAAGCCTCTTATCGTGTGCTCATAAATTATAATGAGAATTATTCTATGCCATCTTTGTACATAAATAAATAAATAATATGATGGGAAGGAAGAGGCTCGACTGAGACAATGTGGCAGAATCTCTTTCCATATTCTAAATCCACTTTCGCTCATTCCTTGTGGTTACATATTAACTCTGGGTGAATAATATACCCAGGTGAACCAACTGTTGTGGGTGGTTTCATGTCCTCGTAGTGTGCCTAGCCGAATATTTTGATATTTCACCTCTTGAGGGTGTTCGACACCACGATCTTTCTCACTTGGATACCTGTAAAAACCAAGGATACTTCATCCGGAATATGCCTCTTCACATAGAGCATAGCCATACTCCATTCTAGGCTATCGACGAGTCACACTCCTACTCTAGTGCAACTCTTGTATACTTAGACAATTAGTAACATTCATATATAATTATACATCCAATAACATGAGAATCCAAGAGAACAATAGTGAAACAAACAAACGACAAACACAAAAATAGTGCGACGTCACGAACTATATCTGACACCCGACTAAGTCTCTGTTATTGAAAAATAGTTACAATATGAGAAATATTGGCTCGGTTTACAACTTTGACGGAGACAAACGACTCACCTCACCTCACCAAGACACTCATACACAGATTCATCACCAAGATTCTCTGTTGCAATTGTCTCTGCAACCTCCTGTGGTGCACCTCAGATGTGCCCTCGACCACAGACTTGTTGTCTCTTTGTTTTCACAAACTTCACAAATTTCGGTTCTACCTCACACATGCCTCCATTAAACCTGCATTTCCATACTTCCCAAAAATTGGCCGAAGAGAAGCTCGCCCAACTTTGTCCACTGAATCCACCTCAAGGAAGCACAAGTCCTCCCATGTGGAGCGACTTGGATCCTTGAGGGAGCTTGTCCCTCTTCATCTAATCCTGCCTCAGAAATGCAGAGCTCTTCTTGCTCTCTTCTAAGTTCAACCAAGCTACATTCCATGGTTGTGAACCCTTGTACCTTTATAGGCATTGATCCTTTCCATCCATTGTGTCTCTTTTCCCATATGTGATATGACTCGTTGGTTCACTAAATCACACCCCTTTGCAAGGTTGGGTCGACTACTCATGTGGGTGCATTTAGGAAGATTTCCCATCATTCCCACCGAACTCTTGGTTAACACCCCCATCCATCTAATTGACTTGTCATCTTGGGTGCACACCCCCCTTAGGTGAGTCGGGTCGACTCTCCTAAGTGCACCCCTTAGTCCTTAATTGATTTGTCCATTTGGTGGAGTTCCCAAGTCTTTCCCTCAATCCTTTATCAAACTATCCATCATTTGACTTGTGTCGTAAGGAATCTTGAGTGGAGTCGCCCCTTGGCACATCGCATGCCCAAGGAACCCCAACTCTCCCCATATATGAAGACATTGTCTCTTGACTTGCACTAAGCATCATGCCTGCCTGATTTCCTTTGTTTTGGACTATGGTGGAAGTGTGCATGCTTGGTATGGGTGCCTCGGGCCTCACATCCTCCCCCACTTCAATTTGTTTCCATCTTCAGCAACATCCACAAAATTTGTGATCTCCAAGTCTTTGCCTGAACTCGTTCTCTCGTCGCAACTAAGCCTTTTGGAAACCCCAAGTTTTGTTCCAATTAGAAACCCCAAGTTTTGTGCCAATTAGAAACCCCAAATTCTGTCAAAGTGGAAACCCCAAGTTTCCTTGCAAAGTGGAAACCTCAAGTTTCCAACTTGCACTACAATCATCTGCAACCTGTGCAACCATCCACACTGGCCTCTGCCTAAATTTGTATGCGACCAAACTATCCTCTATGATGGAAATATGTCTCCTCCCCAACTTTGTCCGTAATGTCCAAGTTGCCATTGCCCCACTATGATGATCACTATTTGTTTCGTTGTTGTTTTTGCTGCAACCTCAACCAAATCTTCAAAAATATCTAAGTGTTGTTTCCAACTTGCACTACAATCATCTGCAACCTGTGCAACCATCCACACTGGCCTCTGCCTAAATTTGTATGCGACCAAACTATCCTCTATGATGGAAATATGTCTCCTCCCCAACTTTGTCCGCAATGTCCAAGTTGCCATTGCCCCACTATGATGATCACTATTTGTTTCGTTGTTGTTTTTGCTGCAACCTCAACCAAATCTTCAAAAATGTCTAAGTGTTGAACTTCTATGATCTTACTTCTGCACCCATACTACAACCAACTTTTTCATGTATCCGAACAATGCTAGCCTCAAGTTCTGCACTATTTAGGTAGCTAGTCCAAATGTCACATCCAGTTCTTGAAATGTGCATCTCCATGCCCAAACTTAGTCTTTTTTGTTGCATATACGTCACTTTGTCCACACTAAAAGACTAAGGCAAGTGTCCATCCTTACCTCTCTACTATTGCTATCATCTGAGCTTCGTCAAGGAGATCCTCCACAATGTTTAATTGCTGCACTTTGAACCTACTAGTGCATCCATACTCTAACATCCTTCCACAATTCGATCCATCCTCACAACGATCTTATACCAAGGTAAGGCCACCCCTCGCCTTGCTACACTATGGGGTCACCCCAAAGCAAGGTCATCTATTACACTTTGACTCCACTGTCCACCTCATGGTACATATAGCCAATATTTTCACCAAGAATGACATGTCCATACTGCCTTTGCTTCACTACTTCATCACGTGTCAATGTTGTTGTGTCTACCTCTCTATGTCTTGGAATGAGTTGTCTTCACTCTCAACAATGTTGCTCAAAGCAAGAGACACACCCATGCCCAAGTAACTTCTTCATGCTACAATATGCATGTCCACACAATCCTCCAAACAAAGGCAAGTCATCAACTCACCTCCTTTTGTCAAGTCACCTCTTCATAACTCAACATCTGCAATGAGTGTGTCCAACACACTCACACTACTCAAATGTCCCAACAAACTGTCCAAAGTGCTCTATGTAGAATGAGTCACCTGAAAGAACTTCCATGCCTCGGGCATGTTCACATCAATACTTCTACCAACTTCAACCAATGATCCCCTTCGGATATCTTAGTCATCACACAATCATCCGCAAGTCACCAAGGTGCACTCTACCTCATCCAACGTCCCATGCCAAAGGTGAGCGAACACCACCCAAGTTAGTTGGTCTACATTCCTACCCATCTAGGTTGATTATCAACAATTCTTGGTCAAATTCTCTGTTGAATCCATCCATCTCCTAGAATGAGACTTCCTTGCATCTCCTACAAGAGTCCAAACTCTAGCATTTTCGTTGCAATTTCCAATTCATCGCATGACCCAACAAATATG
>SNQJ01S0051328.1:64541-77722 GCA_010110895.2 Picea sitchensis
GTACAACAAGCAGTGAGATTAGATTGTGACAGTCAAAGTGAAATCTTCCTGGCAAAGAACCCAGCTTATCATTCGAAGACAAAGCATATTGATGTTTCGTATCACTTTGTGAGAGACATGGTTGAGGAAAAGAAGGTGTTGCTAGAAAAGGTTGACACTTTGAAGAATGTTGCAGATTCATTGACAAAGTCTGTAAGCACATAAAATTTCTCTTAGTGTAGAGTAACAATGGGAATTGTTGCCCTGTATTGTTGACTATATAATATTGGGACCCCTGGATGAAAATAAAACAACAAGTGGGAGAATGTTGGGTATGTGTTATATTCTTTGCATGTGTGTGTGTGGGTGCGTCAGATTCAACAATTGTGTTTGACGATCCCTTATAGTAGTGTTTTGTTTGTGTCGCGTGCGTCAGGTGCTTTCCTAGGGGGGTCCCAGGGAGGGCAGGTATGCCCCCCCTTGGTTATGCGCAGCGTTCGGCACCCTGAGTATCCAGGGGAAACGCCTTGAATTTTTTTTTTGAGCGGTTTTTTCTATTTTTAACGGTTTACTAAAAATAATATCGGTTTTAGGGATTAGGGTTTTGGTATCTACGGAATACCTAAAAACATTGTATATATTGTATAGTGAATGGTGAAATTTGATATAATGAATATACGAAAGGTTTTCCCAATTGAGGGTTTCCGGTATAAAATCTTTGTGTACTTTGTGTATGAGCCATTGATTAAATTATGTTTTGCTTAAGAATCTATATGGATTGCTTTACTTCACAGGTTTAAAATTTACAACATTGAAAAATATATCACTCGAACTTTATGCACTCATTTAGAGAAAAACCATGGAACCAAAGAAAGTAGTTATTGCCAATGACCACACTATCAAAATGATGAAGTAGGTCAATGTTGCTAAGGAATATACTATAGAGACGACCTACTTTGTGATATATTATATGGTTTTGGGATTGCAACAAGGAACATAGGTTATTGTGGATCGAGGCCGATGGATTTGGAGTTATCCCATGGAGAAGAGGAAGGAGGCCCAAGAATTCATGGTTGAATAGGTCCAATAGGGAACTTCTGTTGGCATTACGTACATCGAGAAATCAAGAAGGGATTCCTATGGTGTTACTACCAAAACATTGCAAAAAGAGAAGGAAGTTGCCATCAATATTGGGAGTAGGGCTAAGGTTTTTACAATGTAGGAAATAATTTCTGCCAAGGATGCCACCATGTAGAGGGTTGTGGGGGCTTGGTGAACTAACAAGGAGAATATATGGAAATATACAAAAGAAGTCAACCAGAGATCGAATAGAAGGAAAAATATTAGGGCACTAAGTAGGAATCTACAAAGTCCACACATAATTTAAGTGAAGGAACTTAAGAAAAAAGTGTTTCTCTTGATCCTTCAAAGGACATGCTCAAGTACCACATTATCTCTCATCACAAGGATGCACACCAAGTGCTTGATGAAATGTTTGCAAGAAAAGTTTTCGATGAAACCTACGTAGGAAAAGTGTTTAACAAAATACTTGTATGCCAAGTGTCTGCTGAAATACATGTTATCAATAAATTTTTGGGGATCCCAAGGAAGATTTCATATAAGGGTGTTATAATGATCTAGACAAATTCAAAATCATGGTTATTCCTCTCATAAGGAAAACCTTACTCTTATGGGTGAATTCTAAGGATTATGTCGTAGATCTAAAGTACAAACACCAGATCTCATAGGGGATTAAAAATGGACCAACATTGACTCATGTTTGAAGGTAAACAACTTGGTGATCACTTTATGTTGATCGACTACAACATTTGCAAAGACTCATATCTCACATTAGTTCTATTCTTGCATGGAGGACTGGTGGTCAATGGAGTACCCTCCTCATGCAAGAGTTGCTCTTTTAAGGATATAGTCAATAGAAAATCCTATATATATGTGTCGACACATTTTCCCAACATGTATATTGTGGAGACATTAGAGGAGGCTCAAGTATTGTAGGTAATCGAGGAAATAGTTTCTAACCACATTTATACTACGAATCCAAGGCGTTCATGAGTTGGTTTTATCATTTCTATCCTCCTATATCATATTTGTATTAGTGGCTCTATTCCAACTGGACAAAACATTGTGAGGTATGTTTTGTTTTCAAAGGTTTTTTTATTGTACAGTTTCAAAATATTGCTAATTAGTGAAAAGTTTTCGAGGAAGGTCCTTGGTTTTGGGGAAGATTCGGTCTTTTTCTTACCCCATGGTTCCCAGAAATTAAGGTATTCGATATGTATATAACCAAAATCTATTTGGGTATGCCTCCCAAATATGCCAATACACTTTTGGGAGTTAACAGTGTTTGAAGACACTGGGAATACATTAGCAAGATATTTAAAAACATATATAGACTTGATTAAGCTTGGTCTTTTCACATATGCCCATCTATGTATGAGTATTGAAATTAGTAAGGGATTACTGAATAAGGTTATACTTCAAAGGAAAGGCTCTTAATGGATGCAAAAATTGGATTATGAAAATACAACATTCCATTGCCATATTTGTCAATAAGTAGTACATTTGCAAGATACATGTCCTCAAGCATGAGATTATCTTAAAAGGAAAAAATGATATCAACCAAAATGAAAAGGATGGCAATCATTTGAGAAAAAATTTTCAGATGATGAAGATGACAAGAGTGAAAAAATGAGAAGAATATGGATTTAGAAAATGATACTAATGGATGCCTAGAAGTGCAAGTTAAGGAAACAATGCTCTTTGTGGTGGATAGAGGAGAAAAGGAGAATACTGTGAGAGTGGTAGTTGAAAGTGAAGTCCCATCAAGGGGAATGAAGAGAATTCATGAATATGACAACTCCAATTCTGATAAGAATTGGACACACTATTATAATCCTGGACAATTGATTTCTATACAAATCTTGACCATTTGATTCCTAAATTACCATTAGTCACGATGGAACCTTCTTTAGGAGGGTGGCATGAGGTTAAAAAAAAGAAAGGGAAAAATGATAAGATCGAGAACTATTTTCATTGGTACATAAATGAAATGTACATTAATGTGTAATATTAAAATTTGTTAGTGTAGTGTGCACATAAGAAGTGTAATTTCCTTTCAATCTCTGAATATAAAAAGAGATTGAAAATAAACAATTAAAACATCTATGAAGTTCACATATTAGCTAAGGGGAAAGCCAATGAAATCTTAATGATTATTCATCTTCTTAATTATATGGTTTTGACATTACCTATTGATACAAACATGCATATACTTTGAACACACAAAAAAGGGAATTTGTGGATTAAATTCAAGTCTACCATTTATTATGAGGAGAAGAAAAATTCAACATTGTATTAGTCGTACTTTACATAGTCATTCGATGGTGTCACAATATTGAAACTTCACAAATATGAATTACAAAGACACTCAAAATTGTTTCGATATCAAAGCATAGTTTTGTTGATGTCATTTGATAATGATGTGCTCAACATTGAGATGCCATGTAACATTAAATAATAATAATAAAATATTAATAACAAAAAATATTTCAATATCGATCCCCAGTATACACATAAAGAGATTGGAAGTAAACAATTAAAACATTTATTCAACTCACATATCAACTCGTATATACATAATAATACTATTGATGGAAAAATGAGCTTGTTTACAGTCAAGTATGAAATATGTCTGAAATGTAATGAAATATAATGAGATATGAACATATATTATCGAAGGAAATTATATAGTGAAATACATCATCAAAGTGAATTTTATTTTTGTACCCAATTTCACGCAACTACCACCAAACTATATCCATCTTAACCTAGATCTATCAAGCACCAAGTGGGATCCAATATATCTAGGTGCAAACCTTCATGAGTTTTTGCTTCGTGAGAAAGGTTTGCACCTTAACTAATTTGATCCCTTTGGACAATTGATAAATCTAAAGTTAAAACAAATCTACACTAATAGTAAATGGAAAATATGCATATAATAACTATGTAACTCAAGTTTAGTGATCATAATATTATTATCGTTATATGAATCAAAAATTTGTTCACTCGAATATTATATGAAACCTAAACATAACTTTCCATTCTTTCCTCGGAGGTAAGTAAATAACTTAAAGACCCAAGACCCACAAGAATTTAGCAAGAGTGGAAGTCTAGCCATTTACGAACTACCAATGGAAGTCTATCCCTTTACAAACCACCAATGGAAGTCTATACCTTTACGAACCACCAATGAGTTATTTCAAGTGGTCAGGTTTTGTCTACACATGATGATGTAATTGTACATCAAGGTCTTAAGATTGTATCAATAGAGACTACGCCAACAACTCTAAATATTGTAAGCTTTTCCCTACTATGGAAAAAATTCCATCCTCTTCATGCTAATAATATAGAATGATTTTATCAACTAAATTTAAACACTACCCAAATTTGTCCCAACATGATAATAATATAGAATGCTTTTATCAACTAAATTTAAACTCTACCCAAATTTGTCCCAACATGATTGTTTAACTAATTACTTTTAACTATGAGACTATGATGAGGTCAAATCATGAAAAAAATCACATTTAAATTCATATTCCTTAACTCCCAACTAGCCATAGCTATCTTAAATGTTAATTATTATTTGAATCTAAAATATTAGTTATGCCTAAGGCATCTATATAGGAAGAGTTTTTGCATATTGAAAGTAAACAATATGCAAAAGATCAAATTGTATTGGCATATTTGGGAGACATACTCAAATATGACACGTCAAAGTCAAAGGTGACATGTGGCACGATCGTACATCTATACAATGTTGATGTGGCATTTGACTGGGAAAGTGACATGGCATTGACCATACAACTCACATGGCATCAATCGTACATTTGGAAAACAAGTGGACCAATTGTAGGGTGCCACGTGGACCAATCATATGGTGCCATATGGCACCTTTGAGAAGGCCAAGTTGGCCTAGAATCAAAATGGTTAGATTCAGAAGGAATCGAACCTCCGACCTCCTAGCACGACCAACAAAATTAACCACATGCGCTAACCAATTAATCCAATGGTCATGTCGAATATTCCAACGAGATACAATATATTTATTGTTGTGTAAATGTAATATGTTAAAGAAACAGAGTCCGCGGGGTTTGAACTCCGGACCTCCCACCATACAAACCCATGACTTAACATATAGTGCGCTAACCATAATAGTCGATGGTTGTGTTATTACAACCAACACAACCAATAACATTTAAGTTGTTTCATGGGTTTCAGATGGGGGTTAGGGGGCCCATGCCCTATTTAATGGGCACGAAACCAAATAAACTTCACATCATAGTACAAGGAGGTATGATCAGTACATTTTTTTGCGTGCCAAGGAGTGGGACCATGATGATGGTTGTCTCAATTTATGTGTTGAAGAGTACTATGTCCTAACATAGCCTTGTTTATACTCATTTTTCTCGTTTTCTCGAAAAGAGCATGATGGTAATGCTATTTTTGTGCTAATATGTTGTCTATGAAATTCTTAGTCCATATTTCCATTTATGAGCACCATAGTACATGGTTTGGCGTGTAAAGAGGGGTCATATTGAGCCAGTTTAGAATATGGTCAAGTTATACTCATGTTTCCCAGAATTTCGAGAGGAATTCAATGGTAAAATCTATTTATGAGCTTTTTTTTCCATGAAAAAAAATTCCACAATTTTATAAATAGTATAAAATTATTTACAGCGCCAAGTCACTTATAGAATATTCAGCGATCCGCATCCACTGTCAATTCGGCCACCCAATACTGTACAATAGATACAAGAGAATTACTATCGATGTTCATTGGCTGGTCATAAGATGGCTATACCTGGTATAAACTAAATTGGCGGGTCACTACCAGCTCTGAGAATCAGTATCACAACCCCAATGGTCCTTTACAAAAAAAACTGGAGATTATCCATATCCAGTGAACTGTTCCTTGAGGACAGAGAAATAAAACAAGGAAAAAACAGCGAGAATAAGATAATCTACAGACAGAAAACCATTACTAACAGACATAACACTCCATGTGTGACAGCCTAGAGAAGAATCAGAAGATGCTGTAGGTTGAGATCTGGCTCTCGATCCCACTGTCAATGTGAAAAATCAATAAATTACCTGCCTCCTCCTTTAAAGCTCTCTTTGAGAGAGCATCAGCTTCACCGTTGAAAGCTCTGGGAATATGTTGAAAGCGGATGTTGGTGAAGGCCTTGGCAAGGTCCATTGATTTTTGTTTCCAGGGATCAACATGGATCGCACTGAGCTTGGATTTTTGTGAAATCCAGTCTATGATGACCTTCGAGTCACCCCTGACAAGCAAGTGATTAATGGACCATTCGGAAGCAAGTAAAAGGGAAACCCAAAGCCCCAAGAGCTCCGCTTTTGTGTTAGTTCCCGGACCACAATTGAGAATCCACTTTGTGATTCTCGACTGGTGAGCTCTGAAAAATCCTCCAGCCCCGCAGCAGGAACCCGTTGCTTGGGCAGCTCCATCAAAGCATGCCAAAGTGAAACCTTCTGGCAGATTAAGGTCAATGTCTTTAATAAAATGAATCTTTAATGAAGACGACTGCCAGGAGAAGGATGCTATGACCCTGTGGAATACAGCCAGCATGGATGGAGATCTATCTTCAAACAGTGTTTTATTGCGTTCAATCCACAAATTCCAGCAGGTGTAGACGGCCAAGGGAAACGGCAAAGATTTATTTAAAATCCAGGAGGAGAAACAGTCAAAGATGGAATCGCCGCTCCAGGATAACGGAAGGTTAAAATGCTTTGAAATTCTGCTCCAGACGTCCTTAGTAAACTCACAGAGAATCATTAAATGTTGGGTGTCTTCCTGAGCTCTCCGACAGAGGGGGCAAATGCCGGGACCTTCCCAGCCTTTCCGGCGAAGGGAATCCCATGTTCATATCCGATTCATTCCGGCCAGCCACACAAAAAGTTTTTGTTTTAGTGGAACCCTCCACTTCCAGACCTGTGAACGCCAAGTCAAATCCAGGGCAGGATTTTGAGTATTCAAAAGTGCTTCATAAATATTCTTTACAGTTGGGATGCCAGATGCATCACCGCCTGTCCACACTAAAGTATTAGATTCATCATTGAGTGAAATACCAGCACATTTAAGATGAAAGATAAAAAATTTCCAATCAGTTGCCATTCGCCCACTGAGAGCCAAATCGCTTTCACTTAGCCATTGATTCGGTAGAGTGGAGGATCCAGTCGATAGATTGATATGTGCAAGATAATGAAAATTTTGGGAAGAGAGCTTCGAACACAACTCCGGGTGAAGTAGCGATCTGTCTTCCAGACCAACAATCTTGTCTCTGCCTATTTGGATCTCAAAACCTGTGCCCGGCTTCCATCTGAGCCAATGGAGGATGATGGGAGAAGAAAGGACCAATCCCTTCCAGAAGGGAGAGGCGTTCTTTTGGTGGAGCGATTGTTTACGAAGCCAGTCACTGAGATTTGCTGTGCCAAGGTATTTATCCACAACAATATTGTGCCAAATGCTGTCGAGTGTCAGAACTCTCCAAAAAGAGCTGGCCAGGAGGGCTGTATTGAAGGTATGTAAATTTTTTAGGCCCCATCCACCTGCCTTTCTGGGTCTAGCCAAGATCTCCCAGCTACAAAGATGAAAACAATGCTTATTTCCATGACCATTCCACAAAAAATTGGTAGAAATTCTCCGGAGAGTGTTGATAATCTTTCTTGGAATCTTTTCCAAAGTCATCCAATATACCGCCAGACCTTCTAACAATGACTTTACCAGTATGAAACGGCCACCTAGAGATAACCATTTGTTACACCAGCCTCCTATTTTCTTTTCAAATAACTTAACTAACCACAGCCAATCGTTTGGTGAAGAGGCTCCAATCTCAGCTGAAAACCGAGGTACTTCAGGCCTTCTCTTAGATCAATAAATGTATATGGAATGGATCGCTTGAAAATAATTAGTTCTGGCTCCGAGAGTCCCCAATAATGAACATAAGATTTTGAAAGATTAATAGAAAGGCCTGAAGCAGAACAGAAGCGGGTGAGGACCTCCTGTATGATAGACCACTCCGCTAAGTCGGCTTTTGACATGAGAAGGAGGTCGTCCACAAACATAAGGTGAACTATGTTTATGAGCTTAGAAACCTTGGTGCCGGAGATTTTATGTTCGGAGAAGATTTTTTTGAGAAGAAGGCTGAATCCCTCCATGATCAGTATGAATAGGTAAGGCGAGAGTGGACATCCCTGGTGGAGTCCCCTCTCACTTTTAAAGTAACTGGATGCCTCTCCATTGATTATAACAGCAAAATTAGCAGTAGTAACACAAGCTAAGATCCAATTGGTCAACTTGACTCCAAAGCCAACTGCATGAAGCACTAGTCTAAGAAAATCCCAGTCGATGCTGTCAAAAGCTTTGTTGATGTCCAGTTTCATAACCAGCGCTTTTATATTTTTTTTCTTGATGCTGTGTAAACACTCGTGTGCTGCTCCGATCGCGTCCTGTATTCTCCTGCCCTTTAGGAAGCCGAGTTGTTTCGAAGATAAGCTCCTTCCAAGGATGGGATTAATCCTATTTGAGATGACTTTAGAGATTAATTTATAAATAAGATTACAGAGGGAGATCGGGCGAAAGTCATTGAAGGTGTGGGAGTTTGATTTCTTCGGAATCAGAACCAGGAAAGTGGTGTTTAGGCACCCAGATATTTTACCCCTAATCTGAGAGTCTTCCACCATTTGTAAGAGATCTTCGCCCACAAGATCGAAAAAGAAAATGAAGAATTCGGTTGTCCAGCCGTCCGGTCCGGGACTTCGTTCTTTTTTAAATTGGATCAGAATATCTTTTATCTCTCCAAGTGTGACAGGTTTGAATAACTCAGTGTCTTCATCTGTGGTAATAAAAGATGGATAGAGGCCAGCTGTCGAGACCAAATCGGGGAGAGACTGGTCACTGGGGGCTTTGAACAATAGTTTAAAATGTTGAACTGCCTCAGACTTTATCTCCTCATGACCTCGGATAGTCACATTCCCGTTTATGTTGCTGTCTATAGACCAAAAGGATTTTTTGCTTCTATTTGTACTCGCCACCCTGTGGAAAAATTTCGTATTGGAGTCGCCGCTCATGAGCCAAGTCGCGCGACTTCGCAGACGCCAGGCCTCCTCCTCCTGCCGCAGAATTGAGGTTCGGTTTGATTCAAGCTCGGAAAGCCTGGATGTCTCTCCCGCTGAAAGGGCCGATGTAGATGAGGATGTGATGAGTGACTTTATCTCGGACTCCAGCTCCTGTAGACGATTTTTTTCTGCCTGTCTAATATCCTGAATCCACGTTTTTGTAACTGCCTTAAGGAATTTGAGTTTCCAAGCAATACGCCTTTGTGGATTATCTTCAGCCAGGAAGCGTTTGTCCGACCAGACCCCGTGGACCAGGGAAGGGTAATCCGCGCGCAGCATCCAGTGATGATTAAATTTAAATGGAGTAGCTCGGTGTAGCGCCGGTGGCATCAACTTGAGAAAGACAGGGGCGTGATCTGAAATAAAAGGGTATTCTACCCACGAGGAAGGAGAATTTGAAGAAGTCAAGAAAGATTCAGCTACATAAAATCGATCCAGGCGCCTGGCAATGGCCTCACTGCCAGAACGCCCATTACGCCAAGTGGGCACCAGACAGGGCGGCTGTATATCAATTAAGTTGTGTGTAGTAAATAACTCACTGATGGAGGAATCCGTGGATCCGGGCGGGGAAGATCCGCCCCAATGTTCATCTTCCTTCAATATAAAGTTTAGGTCTCCCCCGAGAATGAGATTAGGATGGGAGAGAAATCCGCTGTTTGCCAGTTTGTTCCATAAATAAGGCTTATTTGTGCAAGGCCCATAAATATTAAGGAAGGCCACCTCTTGACCAGTAGCCAGAAAACGACCTTTTAGTAGAATGCCCCCACACGTTAGAAATGGCTGCAGCTCAAAATGGTCTGGATTCCAAGTCACCAACAGTCCGCCAGAGTTGCCAATTGAACTTGCAGCAGCAGAAAACCACGAGGGTCGAAAACGATGAACAAAATCCCTGGAAAGTATATCAGTAGAGAGAGTCTCTTGGATAAAAATGAGGTCAGGTTTTGATGTTTCTAACAATCTTTGGAAGGAGGCGGTCTTGAGGGCTCCTCCAATCCCTCGGATATTTAAGGAGAGCACGATCATTATTTTGATCGTGCCAAAGCCTTCAGTGCTCTAAGGGGCTTACCTTCCTGAATGGGGAGATCAGTGTTTGAAACCTGGGTGCTTGAAGTCTCTTTTTTTTTCCTGGAGCTCCGGGTCTGAAGAGGGGAGAGCTCTGTAGCGATGCCTCGGGCCCAATTAAATGATTTAATATCTTTTTTCTGAAGGGAGAATGGAGGAGGAACTTGGCTCTGAGGCTGTAGAAAGGAGCTCTTTGCCTCGGTAAACTGGTAGATGTGAAAGATTGTTTGGGAAAATGGCAGTGGAGGTCGAGGCGTTCAAGCCTTCTAACAAGTTAAGATCGTCTTCCTCGGGTTGACTGTATCCTGGAAGCAAAGGCGGGGAGGCTATAATGCTGTGAGATGAAGACAAAGATGCAGTAATCCCGGTCGGGGCTAATGTGGACTGTTGAAACTGCTCGGTCGGGAGGGATGGTTGGTGTAAAAATGTATCGCGTGGCGGGTCCTGGATTATAGGGTGCAATGAAGTTGGATGGCCGTGTTCAATAGCAGGGTTTGGGGCCGATGGTAGATGGGCCTTACCGATGATTGGAGGTTTGTCATCCCTGCTAGGGGTCGAGAGCCACGGGAAACTGGAGGCTGAGTTCTTTTCGGAATCGGTAAGGGTTCTGTAGAGGGTGGGACAAAGAGATTTTAGTTTATACAAAGGATCGACTGTCTGTGCAGAGATGTCCTGGGTAAGTGGACTATGGGGCGTGTCCAGATAGGCCAGGGACGGATCCGTCTCTATGAGGTCCGGGAGATTGAGAAAAAGATCACTTTCATTTGAAGAATCAATAGAGATCTTACCCGGACAATCTCGGCGAAGATGACCTGTTTCACGGCAGTGATTACATCGGAAGGGAAGTCCAAGGTAGTCCAGATTTTGCAAGAGTTTACGCCCTCTCCATTCGATCACCAAGGTTTCAGGTAAACTTGAGGAGATTTCAATCTCCACCAGTACTCTTCCCATCGATCTCGAGGGTCCGCTGAGCAGCTGTGAGTCCAGTGAGATGAAAGTTCCCAGCGAGTTTCCGATGGCAGTGAAAGCTTCTGTATTCCACAGGTATAACGGAAGTCCCAGGAGGAGAACCCAGAGGTGTCTATAATGGAAATATTCCGTGTCAGGATTGAACGCAACTCTCCAGCGCTTCAGCATGAGGCTGCCTCTTCCGTAGACCCAAACTGAAGAGAGTAGAAGAGTGGCGTCCTCTGGAGACTTACAGTGAATGGAAAGCCAACCATTTTTAAGGAACTGTATCTGAGGTAAGTAACCCAAGGTAGGAAGCCAGTTACTCTTTGTCCAGTCCTCTAGTGGTAAAGGGATCAGGCGCTTATAGGAAAAACGACCCACCAATGTACAGGTCGACATCTTACAGAGCTCTTCGAAGCCCACCCCGTCTCCCAGGACCAAGGATTTTGCTTTTCTGGTAGATTTCCACACTTTCCTTCCACTGTGAGCACCATGCTGTGAGGTAGATTTATGGGGATGAGGAGCTGGAATATGAAGGGTACTGGGTCGGGGGGAAGAGAAGGATAGCTCTGTGGGAGACCTGTCAGGAAAAGTTGGTACTGGCTTCTGTGTAAGGTTAGTCGACCGATGGGAAGAATCTAAAATGTCAGGGTGCACAGCGGGAATGGCGGGAGAAGGTGGACAAGTGGACAAGGAGGGAAATGACTTTTGTTTTGTGTCGAGAGAATCAATTTTGTCGAACAAACCCGCTTGTTTCCAAATGATTTCATCGGAGGACTGCATCAGTGGCTCCGTCAGTGAATCCATAATGTAAAAGCTTATGAAATCGGTAAGTAGGCCCAGGAGAGGGACAAATACAATTGGCAAAGGTAAAAGACACAGACTGGGTGGTAAACTCGAAAGCCAGACTCAAAAAGTCACATGAAATTGAAAGGTAACGTGAGGCAAGATTAAAAAAGTGGAAAAAATAATCGGGGTAGTCGGGTATCAGTATAGGTATACCTGCAAACCAGTGACTCTTGGAGGCTGCGCAAAACCAATCAGTAAAGACTGCCAGAAACCGAGTATCTGAAACTGGAACCCACCGGGGGTCGGTCCCATTTGAAGAAACAGCCGGAAAAAATACGTAGATTAAGCTGTATCAGTAACTTGAATACTTTAAAGCGCAGTCACCAGTGGCTCAAAAAACACCGATATCAGAAACCTATGGGACGTAGTCTATGGGACGTCCAGGGAAGGCAGAAGCAGTGTATCTAATCAGGGAAGTAGCTGCTATGACAGTGTTGTTGGACGGAGCATGGTGGAGGATGCTCCTGGAATGTCTGGTTCGTTGCCCACCATTTTCACCTTTCAAAATTTCTCCCGCTTCTTTCTCCGAGGATTATCACTTGAAATGTGGAAAATTGAAGAGTGACTTGAAATTTGGTTTTGTAAGTCCATTTTCATTGTAACTTGACATTTGAGATTAATGAAGAGTAGTCTCATTGTTGAAGGGAACTCGGAGATGTAATAAAATCCGTTATCAAATCTTGTATATTTGAGTTCTTTTATTTTTTGTTGTGTCTTCTCATTATTCTTCAAGTAGTTCATCATTTTATAAGGTTTTGGATAATAAGCACATTATCATTTGTTATGCAAATCACCTCAATACGATCAAGAAATATTTCTGAATCAAGTTAGATGCTAATATGTTTTTTTAAAGATTAAATTGGTATCTAAGGATTTTCGGATCATGTACTTTGACTTCCTTCCGTAATTCAATCCATATGCACAACGATCTTAGACAAAGGCAAGGTCACCCCTCACCTTGTTTCACTATGGAGTCACTGTTGGGGCAATTCAATTGCTTAAATTGCTTTCATTTAATTATCAACCAGGGATGCTCGTAAGCTTGTGATGATGCCATCAAAATATATGCAGGAGTAGGCATCTAACTCTAATCTAAGAAAATTCAATCAAATCCTAACTCT
>SNQJ01S0051328.1:77732-96617 GCA_010110895.2 Picea sitchensis
ATTTGCAACAAATCCGCTCTAATACCATCTGTCACATCCCCACATCGTGCCTAGCCGAATCTTGCAATCGTCCACCTCTTGAGGGTGTGCGACACCACAATGTTTCTCACTTGGCTACTTGTCAACACTAAGGATACTTCATCTTGACTACACCTCTTCACCTAGATCATACCCATACTCTGTTCTAGGTTATCAACGAGTCACACTCCTACTCTAGTGAAGCTCTTGTATACTAGACAATTTTTAACTTCTTAACACTTAATAATATATAAGCATACATCCATGAACATTAGAAGCCAAGATAACAATAGAGAAACAAACACAAGATAAACATAGAAATAGTGCGAGCAACACCAACTATGCCTAACACCTGGCTAAGTCTTTGTTATTGTGAAACAATTACAATATGAGCACTATCGGCTCAGTTTGCAACTACGGTGAAGTCAAATGACTCCCCTCACCTCACCAAGACACTCATACACATATTCATCACCAAGACACTTTGTCGCAACTATCTCTGTGACCTCCTATGATGCACCTCAAACGTGCCCTTGACTACAAACTTGTTGTCTCTTCATTTCCACAGACTTCACAAATTTTGATTATGCCTCACACATGCCTCCAACAAACCTGCATTTCCATACTTCCCCAAAATCGTCCCAAGCGAAGCTCTCCCAGCTTTGTCCACCGAATCCACCTCAAGGCAACACAAGTCCTCCCATGTGGAGCGACTTGGCTCCTTGAGGGAGCTCACCCCACATCATCTAAGCATGCCTTAGAATCACATATCTCTTCTTTCTCTCTGCCAAGTTATACCAAGTTTCCTTCCTTGGTTGTGCACCCTTGTACCTTTATAGGCATCGATCCTTTCCATCTGTCACATCTCTTTTCCCATGGGTGAGTCGATCCATCGGTTCACCAAGTCATGCCCCTTCGCAAAGTTGGGCCGACTCCTCATGTGGGCACATTCAAGAGACTTACCCAGCTGACCAACCTAACTCTTGGCTAAATCCCCCATCTGTCTAACCAACTCATTGTCTTGGGTGCACGTTCCCCTTAGGTGAGTTGGGTTGAATCTTCAAAGTGCGCCCCCCATGCCTTAGTCGATTCATCCATTTGGTGGAGTGCCCAATTCTTCCCCTCAACCCTTTATCAAACCATCCATCATTTGACTTATTTTGCAAGGCATCTTAGGTGGAGTCACCCCCTTGGCATGTCGTATGCCCAAGGAACCCCAACTCTCCCCATATATGAAGACATTTTCTCTTCACTTGCACTAAGCATCCTGCTTACTCGATTTTCTTTGTTTCGTATTGTGGTGGAAATGTGTGTGCCTGGGCTAAGTGCCCCAAGCCTTACAGGTGATAATATACACATTATCTTACATGTGGCCTTTTGTTTTCCTATCAATCTCTCTTGCATCACACTTCCAAGAAGAGTGAAGATAGTTGGTCATTGGGGAGTTGTAATCATGTATCGTCTTAATCATGAGGCATACTTGAGCATATATGCTTGCCCTGATACTTAACTTATACCACAAAATCTATATTTCCAAATTATTTTGGCAGGTATAGATGCTATCACATAGCCTTGTTATCCATAATTTGCAGTCTTAAGCAATAAGAATTGGTATTATGTGACCTTTATTATATTATTCTCCATAATTTGAAATCTTAAACACTAGGAACTAACATCTTAGTTGGTCTTCTTTACATATACCATTCAATTAATTGATTAACAATATCTAAAACTCTTTTGTGACCTTCATACAAAAAATATCAATAATTTAATGGCACTATAAATTGTTTAGATAAAATATTCGATATATGTTTATGGTTAATTTTATTTGTTTGCATATTTTTAGGTTTATATATATCATTTAATTGCATGAAGATGCACTTTCTATAATCCAACATCACTGCATTGAAAGACACTTTTTACAAACCAATATGAAGGATATGTGTAATTTTATGCTCAACGTGGATAATAATAATAATATATTAATAAACATATTTAATATCAACCTTAAGTAAAAACCCACACACACAATGCAATGCCTCACATATGAGAGAAGGGGAAAATTAGTGAAAGTTATGAGTGGCTTCAAATCAAATATTAGTGAAAATGGATTACTAAGTATTAACAAGATTATATGCATCAATATGTACACATGAGAATATGGATATTATAACCATTAGGATGTCTCTTGACATGCAATATTTTTGGATCCATAAATATACTTTGAACAATTCAAGTTTTACTACAACACAAAATTTGTTGTCTAAATTAAGTCTAAAATTTAATTTGAGGACAAGAAACATTGAACAATATATTACTCAAACTTTATGCACTCATTTGATGGTGTCGCAACCAYAGGGGACTTTGCAGGTTTGAAGCATAAACACACTTACAATACTTGGAATTGTCTCGACATCAAATGTAGAATTTTGTTGATGTCATTTGATAATGTCCATGTTCAACATTGMGGTGACACATGACATTGTGTGTGGGTGTGTGTATTTCAATGCCGACTTTGAATAAAATTTAAAAGGTAGAGAGAAAAACCATGTAACCTAAGAAGCAGTTATTGTTAAGGACCACACTATCAAAATGATGAAGTAGACCAAGATCACCAGTGTTGCTAAGGAATATACTATAGAGACAACCTACTTTATGATAGATTATATGGTTTTGGGGTTGCAACAAGGAACATAGGTTGTTGTGGATCGAGGCCGAGGGATTTAGAGTTATCCCATGGAGAAGAGGAAGGAGGCCCAAGAATTCATGTTTGAATAGGTCCAATAGGGAACTTTTATTGGCATTACATGCATCGGGCAATCGAGAAGGGATGTCTATGGTGCCACTACCAAAAAAATGCAACAAGAGAAGGAAGTTGTCATGGATATTGGGAGTAGGGCTATAGTTTTTACAATGTAGGAAACAATTACTGCCAACAATGCCACCATGTAAAGGGTTGTGGGGGCTTGGAAAACTAACAAGGAGAATATAGGGAAATATACAAAAGAATTCAAGTAGAGATCGAATAGAAGGAAAAATCTTAGGACGCTACGTAGGTATGTACAAATCCCACACATAGTTTAAGTGAAGGAACAAAAGAAAAAAAAGTGTTTCTCTTGATCCTTCAAAGGACATGCTCGAGTACCATGTTCTCTGTCATCACAAGGAGGCACACCAAGTGCTTGATGAAATGTTTGGAAGAAAAGTTTTTGACAAAACCTATGTAGGCAAAGTGTTTAACAAAATGCTTGTATGCCAAGGATCTATTGAAATACGTGACATCAATAACATTTTTGGGTATCCCAAGGAATATTTCATACAAGGGTGTTATGATGATTTAGCCAGCTTCAAAATCATGGTTAAGCCTCTCATAGGGAAAACCTTACTCTTATGGGTGAATTCGAAGGATTATGTCGTAGATATAAAGTACACACACCATATCTCATAGAGGATTCCAATGGACCAACATTGGCTTATGTTTGAAGGTAAACAAATTGGTGATCACTCTATGTTTTTCGACTATAACATTTGCAAAGATTCATCTCTCACATTAATTCTTCCCTTGCATGGAGGAGTGGTGGGAAATGGAGTACCCTCCTCATCCAAGAGATGCTCTTTTAAGGATAAAGTCAATATCAAATCCTCTATAGATGTGTCGACTCATTTGTCCAATATGTGTATTGTGGAGACATTAAAGGAGGCTCAAGTATTATAGGTAACCGAGGAGATAGTTTCTAACCATATTTCATACTACAAATCCAAGGTGGTCATCTATTGGTTTTATGATTCCTAGCCTCCTATATCATATTTGTATTAGTGGCTCCATTCCAACGAGACAAAAGATTGTGAGGTATATCTTGTTTTCAAAGGTTTTTTTATTGTACAATTTCAAAATCTTACTAATTAGTGGAAGATTTTCGAGGAAGGTCCTTGGTTTTTGGTAAGACTGGGTCTTTTTGCTACACCATGGTTCCTAGAAATAAATGTATTCGATATGTCTATAACCAAAATCTATTTGGGCATGCCTCCCAAATATGTCAATTCACTTTTGGGAGTTAACGGTTTTTGAAGACATTAGGAATAAATTAGGAAGATATTTAAAAATATATATAGATCGGATTAAGCTTGGTATTTTCACATATGCCCATCTATGTATGGAGATTGACATTGGTAAGGGATTACTGAATAAGGTTATACTTCAAAGGAAAGGCTCATGATGGATACAAGAATTGGATTATGAAAATACAACATTCCAATGCCATATTTGTCAATAAGTAGTACATCTGTAGGATACATGTCCTCAAGCACCAACTCATCTTAAAAGGAAAAAATGATATCAATTGAAATGAAAAGGATGACAATCATTTGAGCAACAACTTTCAGATGATGAAAATGACAAGAGTGTAAAAAATGAACGTAATATGGATTTAGAAAAGGATACTAATGGATGCCTAGAAGTTCAGGTTAAGGAAACAATGCTCTTTGTGGTGTATAGAGAAGAAAATGAGAATACCTTGAGAGTGGTAGTTGCAAGTGAAGTCCCATCAAGGGGAATGAACAGAATTCATGAATCTGACAACTCCAATTCTGATAAGGATTTGACACACCATTAGAATCTTAGACAATTGATTCCTACTCAAATCTTGACCATTTGATTCTTGAATTACCATTAGTCACTATGGAACCTTCTTCAAGAGGGTGGCATGAGGTTATAAAGAAGAAAGGGGAGAATGGTAAGATCGAGGAATCTTTTTCATTGGTACATAAATGAAATGTAAATTAATATGTAGTATTATATTTTGTTAGTGTGGCGTGCACATGAGAAGTGTAATTTCCTTTCAATCTATGAATATAAAAAGAGATAGAAAGTAAACAATTAAAACATCTACGAAGTTCACATATTAGGTAAGTGGAAAGCCAATGAAAGCATAATGATTATTCAACTTCTTAATTATATAGTTTTGACATTACCTATTGATAACAACATGCATATACTTTGAACACACAAAAAAAACGAATTTGTTGTTTAAATTCAAGTCTAACATTTAATTTGAGGATAAGAAACATTCAACATTGTACTAGTCATACTTTACATAGTCATTCAATGGTGTCACAATATTGAAACTTCACAAATATGAAGCATAAAAACACTCAAAATTGTTTCAATATCAAAGCATAGTTTTTTTGATGTCATTTTGTAATGATGTGCTCACCATTGAGATGCCATGTAACATTAAATAATAAAAAAATATTAATAACAAAAAATATTTCAATAACGATCCCAAGTATACACATAAAGAGATTGAAAGTAAACAATTAAAACATTTCTTCAACTCACATATCAACTCATATATACATAATATACTATTGATTGAAAAATGAGCTTGATTATAGTATGAAATGTAATGAGATATGGACATATATTATCAAAGGAAATTATATAGCTAAATATATCATCAACCTGAATTTTATTTTTCTACCAAGGTTTGCACCTTGACTCATTTGATCCCTTTGGATACTTGATAAATCTAAAGTGAAAGTAAATATGCACTAATAATAAATGACAAATATGCATATAATAACTATGTAACTTAAGTTTAGTGATCATAATACTATTATTTTTATATGAATCTAAAATTGTGTTCACTCAAATATTATATGAAACCTAAGCATAACTTTCTATTATCTCCTAGAAGGTAAGGAAACAACTTAAAGACCAAGACCACTTAGCAAGAGATCATAACTAATTTTATAATTCCACAACGAGTTTGATTATAGTCAAGTATGAAATGTAATGAAATATAATGAGATATGAACATATATTATAGAAGGAAATTATATAGCGAAATATATCATCAAAGTGAATTTTATTTTTCTACCCAATTGCACACAACTACCACCAAACTATATCCATCTTAACCTAGATCTATCAAGCAACAAGCGAGATCAAATCTATCGAGGTTTAAACCTTCATGAATTTTTACTTTGTGAGAAAGGTTTTCACCTTGACTAATTTGATCCCTTTGGACACGTGATAAATCTAAAGTTAAAATAAATCTACAGTAATATTAAATGACAAATATGCATATAATAACTATGTAACTCAAGTTTAGTGATCATAATACTATTATCGTTATATGAATAAAATATTTTGTTCACACGAATAATATATGAAACCTAAACATAACTTTCCATTCTATCCTCGGAGGTAAGGAAATAACTTAAAGACCCGAGACCCAAGACCCACACACATTTAGCAAGAGTGGAAGTCTAGCCCTTTACCAACTATCAATGGAAGTCTTTCCCTTTACAAACCACCAATGGAAGTCTAGTCATTTACTAACCACCAATGAGTTATTTCAAGTGGCCTTGTTTTGTCTACACATGATGATGTAATTGTACATCAAGATCTTGAGATTGTATCAATAGAGACTAGGCTAACAACTCTAAATATTTTAAGCTTTTCCCTACTATTGAAAAAATCCCATCCTCTTCATGCTAATAATATAGAATTCTTTTATCAACTAAATTTAAACTCTACCCAAATTTGTCCCAACATGCTAATACTATATAATGTTTTTATCAACTAAATTTAAACTCTACCCAAATTTGTCCCAACATGATTGTTTAACTAATTACTTTTAACTATGAGACTATGATGAAGACAAATCATGAAAAACTCACATTTAAATTCATATTACTTAACTCCCAAGTAGACATAACTATCTTAAATGTTAATTATTATTTGAATCTAAAATATTAGTTATGCAGAAGGCATGTATATAAGAAGAGCTTTTGTATATTGAAAGTAAACAATTAAAACATTTATTCAACTCACATATCAACTCATATATACATAATAATACTATCCATGGAGAAATGAGCAATTATGAAATATGTATGAAATGTAATGAAATATAATGAGATATGAACAACATTATCCAAGGAAATTATATCGCCAAATATATTATCAAAGGGAAATTTAATTTTCTAAGCAATTGCACACCACTACCACCAATGTATATCCATCTTAACCCATCAAGCACCAAGAGGGATCAAATGAGTTGAGATGCAAACCTTCATAAAGTTTTGCTTCTTGAGAAAGGTTTGCACCTCAACTCATTTGATCCCTTTGAACACTTGATAAATCCAAAGTTAAAGTAAATCTACACTAATAATAAATGGCAAATATACATATAATAACTATATAACTTAAGTTTAGTGATCATGTTGCTATTAACTTTATATCAATCTAAAATTTTATTCACTCAAATATTATATGAAATCTAAACATAACGTTTTATTCTCTCATCTAAAGTAAGGAAATAACCTAAAGAACCAAGATCATAACGTATTTTGGAAACTCTAAAGAACCAAGATCATAACGTATTTTGGAAACTCTAAGTATTGTAAGTTTTTCCTTTCTATATAAAAAAAAATTTCATCCTCTTTGTAATAATTATATAATTATATTTTATCAAGTAAATTTAAATTTTGGTAAACTTTACCAAAATTTATCCCAACATTTTAACTAGTTACTTTTCACTATGACGGGTCATGGAAAAATCAAATTTAAATTCGTATTCCGTTAACTCCCAATTAACCATAACTAGTTTAAATGTTAATTATTATTGATTATTTAACTAGTTACTTTTTATGAGACTACGATGGGTCATGAAAAATTCAAATTTAAATTCATATTCAGTGAACTCTCAACTAACTACAACTATTTTAAATGTTAATTATTATTGAATCTTAAATATTAGTTATTATTTAAATCTTATTAGTAATACTAATAACTAGTTTAAATGTTAATTATTATTGATTATTTAACTAGTTACTTTTTATGAGACTACGATGGGTCATGAAAAACTCAAATTTAAATTCATATTCAGTTAACTCTCAACTAACTACAACTATTTTAAATGTTAATTATTATTGAATCTTAAATATTAGTTATTATTTAAATCTTATTAGTAATACTAATAAATTAAATTATTGTTTACATTAGCGAGCAACTCCGTGAAATTGCTTCTGTTTTAATTAAATGTTTCTTATAAGTAATCCAATTCAAATCATCCAATATTTCTTTAAAATTAGGATGGCCGCACCAAACCAAACCAACTTCAAAATTAGGATGGCCGCACACCATCACTTGACGTAGCCAACGAAAGGCGATGGCGGTGGATTTGAAAGTAGAAAAGGGGAAAAAAGCGGTCATCAAAAAAGCTTAAACATAATTGAAATCTGAGGAGACTTCGTGATCGTTGGAATGGAGCGCATATAAAACATTTTCATGATAGCCAACACAACATTAGTTTCATCTCAGCTTCTTAGCATTTGCTTGGCTTGTTTGTTGTTGTTTGTTTGATCCAGAGCATGGCCATGCATGGATTTTTTTTTGTCATTTTTTTTTTTTTGTATTTGGTGTTCTGGTTTATCATTTTTTTCGTTTTCTTTTTTGACGTTGGAATCTGGCTGATCGATTTTCTTCATTTTTTTTGTTTCTTTTTTCGGTGTTGAATTTGGCAGACCGATTTTCTTTTATTGATGAATGCAGAGCGGAAGATGAAATGTAGAGATGAAACTCATGATATTTATCTTTCCGAGCCGGTGGTGGAGCAACAGATTTTCTTTTATTGCTGAATGCAGAGCGGAAGATGAAATGTAGAGATGAAACTCATGATATTTATCTTTCCAAGCCGGTGGTGGAGCAAGAGGTATAGTATTGGTTTTTATCGTTACTTATCTTTCTCCATGTTTCTTTATTTGCTTTCTTTTCCTGAGGCGATGTTTGGTTGCTTTAAACTTTACAGTTCAGATACGGACGAAATGATATGACATCGAGAAGAAGAGACGTTGAAGGTACGGGCAATCTTTTCTTCTTTAAGGGTTTAATGTTGTGGACAGACAGTTTTCTTTTCCATCTTCTCCTAGAGTACACCGCTTTCTAGGTTATGTGGTTAATCCTAGAGTACACGACATTTCTCTCCGTATTTATCTTTTATTTCCAAATCCTGGGCGGTGTTTTTCATGAGATGACGGAGTTTCTCGGCCCGTGCAGTACAAACATTCTCTGCCCTTGCCCATCCTCACTCATTCTCAGGTAGTAGACATTCCGTATCAATAATCTTTGGATATCTGAGGTAGGTAGACATTATTTATAAATATTTTTTTGGATATCTGCTATTTTTATTGAAATGTTGGTAACCAAAATTTAAGATAAAAATAGAAATGCACAAGAAAATAAAATAAAATTTGGTTTAGAGATTAGGGTTTTAAGAAACAAAATAAAATTTGCTATATCTAACTCTGAATCTTATATATAATTCTGAATCTTGGACTAATCAATGCACAATGAATAAATAAATCTTATATATAATTCTGAATCTTGGACTAGATCAATGCATAATGAACAAAAATGCAACGTTCTAGATACCTTGAAATTTCACATAATTTTATAATTTAGCCCTGAGTTGACGTCTACTTTCGATACGTTGTGAAATTTCACATAATATTATAATTTAGAGCGGAGTTGAAGGCTAGTTTAGGTTCCTGTTGAAATTTCACATAATTTTATAATTTAGAGTTGAGTTTGAAGTCTAATTTCGAGATTAATTTAGTTTTACAATTTTTTAATCCATCGTGTATCTGGATGAACCATGGAGATTTAGTTAGGGTGAACAGGTAATCAAATTTACATTATATATGTAACTCCGAATTTTGGACGAGATCAATGCAGAATGAAAAAAATGTACGGTTGTTAATACATTGAAATTTCACAAAATTTCATAATTTAGAGCCGAGTTAAAGTTTAGTTTTATAAACTTGGGTAACTTAGGAATGTTAGGGTTTTAAGAAACAAAATAAAATTTTCTATATATAACTCCGAACGAGATCAATGCATAATGAACAAAAATGCAAGCTTCTAGATACATTGAAATTTCATATAATTTTATAATTTAGAGCCGAGTTTATGCCCACAGTTTCATTACGGTGAGGATGTCATCGTGGGAATGCTAGATACAGGAATATGGCCAGAGAGCAAGAGCTTCAGCGATCAAGGCCTAATTACTCAGGTGCCTGAGAAATGGGAGGGAGAATGTGAAGTGGGTTCCGAGTTCAATGCTTCCCGCTGCAACAACAAACTCATTGGAGCCCGCTACTTTGTCAAAGGATATGAAGCAATGCTTCCCACTGCAACAACAAACTCATTGGAGCCCGCTACTTTGTCAAAGGATATGAAGCCATGTATGGTCCTATCGACGAAAAGGAAGATACAGATCTCCTCGAGATACCGAAGGTCATGGAACGCATACTTCCTCTACTGCAGCCGGGTCAGAGGTGCCTTGTTCGAGCCTTCTTGGTTTCGCCATAGGGAGACAGCTAGAGGTATCACTACCAAAGCTCGATTGACCGTCTATAAAGTCTGCTGGGCAGTTGACTGTGTGAACTCTGATGTGCTTGTGGGAATGGAGGCGGCTGTTTCGGACGGAGTTGACTTGCTATCCCTATCGCTGGGCCTCGTTAGGGATGTCGCTTATTATGACGATCCTATAGCGATTGAAGCTCTGGGAGCCATCGAGAAGGGCGTTTTTGTCGCGTGTTCAGCTGGTAATTCTGGGCCTTCTGCGATTTTCAATACGGCGCCATGGATAACCATCGTAGGTGCCAGCACCATTGACAGAGCTTTCCCCGCTCCCGTCGTGCTTGGCAATGGGAAAAGCTACATGGGCTCCTCCCTTAACAAAGGCAAGACCCTGGCCAACGAGCAATTGCCTCTTGTATACGGGAAAACAACGTCGAGTAAGGAGAATGCAAATTTATGTCTCGATGGAAGCCTTGATCCCAATATGGTCCGTGGAAAAAATGTGCTCTGTGATCTTGGAGGAAACGGAAGGACAGAGAAGGGGACTGGTCGTGCAACGAGCGGGCGGTGCGGGGATGATTTTGGCCAACCAACCTGAAGATGGAGAAGATTCGTCGACCAATTGTCATCTGTTACTCGCAACGAGGGTCGATTCCAACGCCGGGCATCCTCACCATAATGTGACTGTGGCCATAAACCATCAATCCATAAGTATCATAATTTTATAATTTAGAGCTGAGTTTATGGCAATAAGTCCAGTTTCAAAAATAATGTTAATTTTAAATAAGTGAAGAAAATTTATAGGTATACAAGACTAACCTTCAATCCCCAGTCCAGCGTCAGCGTTTCCCACAATACATTTTCACTTTCAACTTACTTCCAGTAATATATATTAGTTCGATGATTGAATTTTTCCATTTTTTCTTATAAATTGTGCCAAACTTAAATCTCCGCCAGCGTTCGCCCTGCTACTTCTGCAGACTCCAGCACTGGATGTGACTGCCTCCATTTCTCTACAGTGGGGAATATATTGATCCCTATCTTGGATTTCGTTCCACATTCACACTCCTTTCTTCTTATCATCTCATGAGATGCTACAGTCACATTCTGGGCTCCATCCTCTCTGCCTCGACGCCATAGTGGCTAAGGCTTCTTGCTACAAAGCCTCACTCTGTTCCCCTGCTGGATCGAGAACCCTGGGCCAAGAAACGAGAGACTGGAATGCAATAAGCCCCTGGTCCGTGCCCTGATGATTCTCGCTTCTTCCGTCATGGTCGGAAGCCCAGTGATGCCATCAGGCAGAGATAACATGACCATGGATTCATAGTATGGGCTACTTGTTCATGTTTTTCATGCGTAGGAGTCTTTCTGCTCGGTAAACAAATACTCCTCTGTCTTACGAGATTATCTGAAGAATAAGATTTTTGAGGGTTTTGCGGGACCTGAAAAATTAATTACAATCTGAGCAAAATAATGGTTTCGTGGGTTTTGCGGGACCTGTATATTCCGGTTAAAGCTTGTTTTATAAACGCCATGTGACAGGGAATTCTTAGAACACCGATTTTTCCCCCAATGAAAGCTAACGAAATATATCTGTTCAGTCACATATCACCACACAAAATTGGTTGGGGCTGTGTTATTTGGTTGATTTGCAGAGATAAGATAACGAAGATGAAGAATTAAGTCCATTTTTTCTTACAGGCCTTCGCCTCATTCTTGGCTAGGTGGTACACATACTGCCATTTTCATCTCAAAAACAGAGAAAACTGTTAACAATTCCAAATCAAACGTACTTTCATGGACGTCTTACATCAAGATGTAAGTTAGTTCTCCAATTTGTTGTGGAATGGTTGGTTTAAGGAATGAACGGGCAAGGCGTGTATCTGGACTTAGGGCAGCCATAGACTGTGAAACTTCGAACAACGACTTAACTCGCAGGTTTTTACATTACCTAACTCGCCAGTTTTTTGAAGAATGTTCATTCCCATTTGATCTTCTTATGTAGGCTTTTATGGAGTAGCCTACAGTGCTGTAGTTTGTATGTTATGTATGTATTTTTCCCTTTTTGTTCTTATGGGGAAGAAAACAGAGATTATATAATATCGCGGAATTTTATTGGATTTCTATGAAGGGTAATAGCTAGAAATGAATGGAGACCTGTCATTGGTTTAAGTTGATTTTTCCTCTTTATTTTAAGAAGGCGTTGTTGATTGGTTTGAATGGTTTGAGTTGATTAAATGGATAAAAAAAATTGCAGTGTTGAATTGGTTTACAGTTAAGTTAAATTGTTAAATTATGGATGACGTGTTTTAAGTAAAGGGATTTTTTAAGCTTTTTTTTCTTTACCAATGTATTTTTTCTCTCTTCATCTGCAGTTAAATTACATTCAGCATAGAGGCACGTATTTCTTTGGAGTTGGTGTACCTGACATAATTTTTTATAGGCAAGTATTTCTTCTAAGTTCTCTAAGTGGAAGAAATTTTTATAGGTCTTCTCCTTTTTTTATTTTTGGTTAGATACATACATATTCTATTTTCATATTTTAAAAATTAGTTAATTCTAAATGTGATTCTCATATTTTAGAAAATAGTTAACCCTAAATGTGAGGTGGAATTATAAAATTAGTTATGATCTCTTAAGTGGAAACACATGTTCTTAATCATTAAGCTCACTGAGGTTGTATATTATTTCTTAACCATTTGTTGTATGTTATTTATATCGAATTAGTAGAAATCCAAATTTTAAGAAATCATAATTTGTTGTTTGTTTTATTTTATTTATGTTGAATTGGTAGAAACTTAATAATATACAACAAACAATTATAATTAATTGTTTGTTGTATATTATTTATATTGAATTGGTAGAAACTCAAATTTTAAGAAATCATTGTGATAAAAGAGAGTTAAGTTGGATATTTATGTAGATTTAGAAAGTGATTGTAGTTGTATACTTTATATGTTATATTTAAATTTGTTTTTATATTTATTTTTTAAAATTCATTTAGTTTTTGAAATATTAAGGTTAAAGTTCATTTACTCTAGTGAATATATGGACTTTGTATATTTAGGTTAAAGTTCATTTACTTTAGTGAAGCTATGGACGCTAAAAGACTTGAACTAGTTATCAAAAACCTATTTTTCCCAAACCAAAGCATCACCTCTCATTACTTGGTTTAATGTGAAAGAACCACTCATTTAATTAAATTAATCTAGTGGAGGCTCCCTTGCCTTGTTTTTGCTTTGGATTTTCTTACTGGGTGCACTCCTTGGTGAGTCACCCCACGTGCCTTATTTTGTTTTTAGGGTCAAAATCTCATCATTTTCCCTCCAACCTTGTCCTTTTTATTTTTGGGTGTTCTTTCTGTTTGTTTTCTTTCTATTTTTATGAATCTTTGGACTGTTCCACACAAGTTTGTTTGTTCATGAGGTTTTGTTTAATTAACCTAGGAGAGTTTTCTAGTTTCTTATGGAACACAGTGTTTTTTTCGTTTCCTTATGAACAAAGAGTGCCTTTTGCTAAAAAATCGTGGAGTTGTCTATTGGTGCCTTTTGCTAATTTCTCTAAATTGGGGATAACTTTTTTAGTTTAGAGTTATATTTCCTTGAACCTTCGCTTCTCTTGGGAGTCCTTTCTCCTTGTAGGGACACTTTTGCTCACTTTCCCTTAGATTTTTCATCCTTGTTCATGGCGTTTTTTCTTCATTCGTGGAGACCTTTCTCCTTCTTTTGATTTTTTGGACTTTTTTAGTTTCCTTGGACATCTTCGAGGCCAATCTCGCTTCCCCTTTTCATATCCTAGCCATGTGCAATGATTTCAAGCTTAAATGTGCAATTGTTGATCTGGATATTCCCTTCACATTATCCCTCTATGAGTTTTCCATGAGATGGGTAATCACAATTCTCTCTTACTAACATTACTAGTTGAGGTTTTGAGAAATAAGAAGAGGAACCAATCGACTTCTTGAATCTTGACATTAATCTCAAGCTTAGGATTGTGTCATCTCTTTTTGTGGTTCTTGGTTGAGACCTTGAATACAACCTCCTCCTCATAAGACATTGAATTGATGCTATGATGGCCATCTTATACAACTTCATGGGGGAGATACACTTGTACATTAAGGTGAGTCATATTCTTCTTACGCCCTTTCTCTTCTCTACTCTGCCCAAAGTAGGAGCCTTTACCACTTCCTCTAGTTCTCTCCTTTGTTCCACTTTGGGCACGTTCCCTTCCTTACTTTCCCCCCTCATTCTATCCATCCCCATTGCGCTTTTTCTTCCTTGGGAAGGCCCAACTTGCTCATTGATCATTTCATGGTTGTCTTGGATGAGCTCCTTCCTTCATGTCCCATGGGTTCCCCTTTACATATTGTGGCAACACTTAAACTCTTAATCTCATGTTCCCCTTTTGTCTCCTCTTGTCCCTGATGTTGGATTGCTATTTGGGTTATTCCTTTAGGTGAGGGCCCCACCTAAAGTGTTATGGTTCCAATAGTGATCAATTTTTGCTACTCTCCCTTTCCTTGCCTTCATAAGTAATGGTCTTGGCCAGTTCTTCTAGTAGAATGATGGTTGTATGGATGTTGCAAGGCACCTTCCTACCATTGCTTCTCTTCTTTCCCTTGACGATGGATTTCCATTGGGTTATTCCTTCATGTGAGAGTCCTCTTTTTGTCATCCTCTGCCTTTTGTCACCTTCCTAGGTAATGGTCTTGGCTATTTCATCCAGAAGAACCATGGTTGTATGGATGTCTAAGGTGATCTTGCTACCATTGTCCCTCTTCTCGCCTTGTGCCTCTTCCTCCTCTATTGTCTTTTCTCTTATTTGGCATGTGTATCAGTGCATCATTAGGCAGTGGACATTGCCTCCATCTTTATCTTTTGCTTGGGGCACCAATCCCCTCTCTTCCCTTGATCTTTGGATTGTGTGATTGTAGGTTATTCCAATCGCCACATGTCTAATGGATACAATAGAGGATCATTTTCCCCATGACAAGTACATGTGAGTGCAAGTGTAGAACCATTTATCTCTTGCTCTATTGTTGGAAAAACTTTAATTTTGTTAGTTTAATTGTTATTTATTTTTACTAGTTAGACTTCTCTTTGTTTTCATAGTCTAGTTGTTATTTGTTGTTGGTAGATACACTTATCATGTTTTTTGTAACTTTCTATTGGATGGTTTATTCATCGTCTAATGTTGTTAGCTAACCTTGTCATTAACTTGCAATTAGTTGAGCTCATGGTTTAGTTATTGTTTTTTGTTTATAGATAAACTTGGCATGCTATTGTAGCTTCATGCTTTTATAGCATAGATCTTATTTTTTGTCTTGCATGGATTTTATAGCTTTATGCTTCCTTGACGTCTTACTTAGACTCTATTTACATGATGTAGTGGTTAGGTTTGTTTTCTCCCTTGTCTTGAACATTATCAATTTGTCATTCATAGTTGAGGTTGATCGCGAGTTTCTTTTGTATACCTTGCTTGTTAACATGCATTTGCGTGATGTTTTTGTGCTTCTCTCCACTTATGTCAACGATAATTAGATGAAAGGACCTCCATGATAGGGTTTATGTTGCTCTGTGAGAGATTTTATTCCTTATATCAAGGCATTGATTCATTCCGCAACTGATCTATGGGATCCTTCCCTTAGGCGTCATTGCATTTTCTTTTGTGTCTCAACTTATTTTCTCTGTGTTCGCCTTGTAGTTGTTTTTCAGTTACTCTTATACATGGAACCTTTGTGCTATCCTCTTCATGGATAACATATCTTGCCATGGGGGAGGTATGGATTTTGCACATGGTACATTAAGACACTCAATACCCAAAGATGACCATGTGTCCTTCCATATTTTTGAAATGGATTACAAGTGTCTTTACTTGTTTATCTCCTTACATAGGCCTAAGAATATGAATTTAGTGTACTAATTTAGATGTCTAGTGCCTATGCATAGTGCCATAATCTCTTTTTCCCAATCATTATTTGATCTTGTCTATCCCTTCTTGTTTTCCTCACTTGGGTATTCTTTGTCTACTTGGATCAACCTCGATATGCGGTTTGATTTGGTCCATCTAGTTAGTTAGAGATGCCATAGGGAGCTCTCCTATTCTCTTGGATCTATTTGAGGGCGTTTAGGAGAGTTGATCAAGTCAAAGACAATTCTCCCCTTTAGTGTTATCCTTTGGTGTGTTATCCATGGGTTTTGCAACTCATCCTTGCCTATCGCCCACATAATTGTGTACTAGAGAGACTTTTTCTAGCAAAAGAACTTTTGTATTGGTCGATAACTTGCGAATGTCAAATTCAAATGTGTGATGAGTATTTGGAAATCATGAATTCTTGCTCCATAAACCTATGCTCTTTGTTGACCTATCTAACTTTCCTAGCTCTACTAAGTGCGGGGTTTAGTTTGACTTACCTTTTCACATATAGGCCATTTGTATTAGTTTTAAACTTAAAATTGTAGTTGTTGATCATTGATTCACCCTCAACATTATCCCTCTCATGTCTATCATGAAATGGGTATAATTGGTTTCTCTCCTATTAACATTACTTGTTGAGGTTTTAACAAATTAAAAGAAAAATTGATAACTCGTTGATTCCCGAGATCTATGTCATGACTAACACTTTGTAGTCTCTTTTTTTTTAGTTCTCGACCAAGAACTTGAGTACAACCTTATCCTATGTTATTTCATGGTCCTCTTTCTAAGTTCCTTCCATCTTATTGTATGGGTTCACCCTCACTCTCAAAGTTTCACATATCAAGGGAACCTTTATTGACTTGGTCTATTTATTTGTCTCATCTTTTCCCTGATGAGTCACTGCTCTTGTGATATTCTTTCAGGAAAGGGCCCCACTTGAGGTGTTATGGTTCCAATGAGAGTTGACGTCATCTATCTCTTGGTAATATTGCTTCATTACTTATTTGATAGATCTAGTGTGTTATTGTACATGTTTTGGATTTATTTGGAGACACTTTTCTAGGAACTTCATAGGGAGGATATTGGTGATTTGAATAATGGTGGTGTTGTCACTCAAACTCTCACCAAGGGAATGTCCCTCCTTATGAGGGAGAGCTTGGGGCAACGGACAGGAAAGCCTCCCACTGTCACCTCAACGACTTCACCTCTACATTTCTAGGCTAGGGTTTCTAATCTAAGGAGGGTTTCCCTATGTGGTCAAACTAAGTCCTATCGTTATATTTAGGATGGATGAGGACTTAGCTTGACTTGGATTGACTTCTATGAATAAACGGCTCAAGGCATACCAAAGAAAACAATAATAAATACTTGGAATGTGAAAATTGCTTGCAAAAAAGCATCCAATGCGTCATATCAATATACCATCAATAACCAACGATAGAATATTCAATGTAAAGCTTGCAAAGTACGAGAGATATTGTAACTTGTGCTCCGTTTACCAGATCATATCATGTGAGCCCAGTTATAGACCATTCATCATCCTTATATGAAAATGCAAAGCATACATTTTTGTTTGAAACATGAGAACCCATGTAAGCTCGCTCAATTCAAAGATGCAAATATTGAAGTATCATAGTGGTCAAATCACATAATGTGTATAGCCATATATTCAAGAGCAAGTTCTAAACTTAATGTTGGATCAGACCATGAAATACATTAAACAAGAAGAAGAATAATTAGCCAATCCAATAGGGTATCTGGTAAAATACACGAATTCTATAACATCAATTTGATGAGACGATTGCAACATTCACTTTTATGAATTAAGAGAATATCAAATTAAAATTCAAACCACCAAATAGTAAAATTAGTTGTAAGAGAAAGGTCTTGGTGAAATCATTGAGATACCTTATGCACCGATCTGATTCCCAGGACTATCCAAAGCATGAATACACCCACCCGTTGCAAGAGGAAAATTTACGCCATCATCCAATGTGCAATATTCAAATAGTGAATTAAACCCCTTTAGGCGACAGACTAAATATAATATTTTTTTCCTAAGGAAGGGTTGTTGGGAGGTTTTACTGATCGATTTGATCCCTGAGCTATAATGGACTAAAACTTTTCTAAAACATTAGCAGGAAGGGATTGTATGTTATCACCATAATACCCTTTAAATCTTTGTAGTCTTGGACGGCCCGATAAACCCTTTTCCTTTTGATTAAGATTTTTGGACACCTTTAAATGTTTAGATAAACGTTGAGAACTTAATTAGAGAAAACAGTCTTGAAACATTGCAATGGTGAGCTCTCAAAGAAACCCTAACCTCTCAACAAACATATCCGTTGAACAATAATCAAAGGAGACATCGATGGGTACCTAGAAGAGGTCGTTTGGCTTCCTAGTGCCTCAAGAGAGAGAGACTACAAGTATTAGTAAAGACTTAAGAGAAAGTAATAAAGAGAAAATGCACACTCTTAGTTTTCTCTGAAAACCCTAATCTCCAATTTCCTAGGGATAAACCTAAACCTAGAACACCAAGATGCTTTAAGAAACCCTAGTGCCTCAAGATAGAGAGAAAA
>SNQJ01S0051329.1:0-17739 GCA_010110895.2 Picea sitchensis
TGGAGGGGAACTGGGAGGAGACGGAGTATGAGCGGGTGAGGGAGGAGAATGGGTCCTCACAGGAGATGACGGGGGAGACAGAGAGAAGTCTAAGGGGCCCAAAAGTGCAGGTGTCTCTCTGCGTGCGGTAGTAGTAATCAAAGGAGGAGTAGTAAAACCTCCTGGGAAGGGAGTGACAAGGATATCTCTTTCTGATACTGGATCAGGAGGAGAGAACTCAACAGGAACGCTCCCAAATTTTAAGGAAACTTCGGAGGAAGGGCGACTAGGAAACTGAGAATCTGAAAATGGAGTTCTTACAGAAGGGGAGGGCGTATTACCTTTTCCGTCGACAGAAACTTCTTTTGCTCTCTTTCCCTTTCTGCGCATGGCTTCCAAGTCTGCTTCTGGCGTGGCCAAAGGCAAATGTGGATTCGACCTCGTATGTCTGCCTCTCGAAGACACAACTAATAGGACAGGTTCTCCCCAGCGGAGACGTCACAGTGGAGTCGCCAGGTGCACAGCAGCAATCTTCAAGTTCTGAAATCTGATGCACCTTCAGAAAACAGTTAGTCGTTGTCGTTCTGCCCAGGTAAAATCTTCAACTTCATCCCCGGCAACGGCGCCAGAAATGTTAGCTTTCGGAAGTCACTCCTGGATTGCTAGCAGGAGCAGAGCCCGAAGCCCATCAGAGTTAATGTCACGGCTTGTTTTAAAGGGTGATCAAATGGAAGGAAACTCAAAACAACCTCGTATCAACTCAGAACCCAAACCAGGCATGCATGAAAGAGTGAGGTCCTGATAAACTCCAAACAGTGAGTTGTAGTAAAGGTGAAAAGGTGGAATATTTACGCAAGAAGAGCGCAATGATCTATTACAGACATCAGGTATGCAACAGATTAAAGAAGAAATGTATTAGAAGGCAAAAACCTTTTACATTCAAATACAGCTAACCAGAGGGAACGACAATGCCACAACAAATCCTTTATTGCAACAAGTTGCACTACTGTGAATCCTCGGGAAAAAGATGGAACAAAGATGGAAAAGCAGGAGAACTGTTTGTTATAAACCAAGAAATCTCAAACACAGAGGCATAACCAGGAAACCAGAGTATTTGCTGAAACTTTACAGTTGGGAGCTTCGCTCTACCATCGATAGATACAAAAATGGCCAAAAGGCCTACATATACTCGAAATAACATAGCGGCGGAACCAAGAAACTGCATTGAAGGTTTTGCGTCTGCATGGCTTCTGACAACACGGAGCTGCGATCTTTGAATGGTCGTGCAACTTATGGTAGACGTGATCAGTTTTCTGACAATTTATTCAGCGAATCGACGTGCTTTTAATCGTTTGCGGGACGCCCCATTATGGCGGAGACGATGTCTAACCACCACCAACCGCTTCAATAACTGCTTCTTGGGATTGGAAATGGTCAGGCCAACCGAGACCAACTTTCTGACATTTAGACTCGGGGCGACTTCCATAGTACCACACAGATGCTTGGATATCTTGAGAGATGTTTCTGAGGGCAGTAGCGGGAGGTGTGGTATGGTAAGTGGGGAACCACGGCAGAGAACGAACTACGCCTCACGGATGAAGCGGTGGAAGTGGAAGAGGCCCGGGACCTTGGCGAGGAAAAGTGGACGGTGGGAGGAAGAGAGCCACGGGGACCACGGAGGAGAGGTGAGCGGATGACACACGGCGGTAAGGGAAAGGCGGAAGAAAGAGTGGGAAATGGCAGGGAGGCCCTGCCCCGAGTTCAACACGGGACAAGCCCGGAGAGGCCGGGACTTCTGGCCTTGGATTGATAGGGGCGCTACGGTCTGACCGGAGGCTGCACATGGGGCTGGGACCCCCCCTAAAACTTAAGGTAGAAAGAAGCTGAGGGGGTCAGTGCTCTCTGCCAGATTGTCTGGCAGCTAATCTGAACCGTCGGAGGCTGCCCGATCTCGAACCACCAGCTTAAGGTCCCGGAGGAAGGCAAGGGGTGGGCATTCGGCATTACCGCAGTCGATGCATTACGTAAATCTGAACCCCTTGGGATGTACTGCTTTGCCTGCGAGCATTGTACACGAAACTTTGGACAAGTGGGACTTTGTTTGGATTCTTTTAAGATCTAAACCCCTTAGCAAAAATATAAGCTACCGGAGCTCCAGACTTATGGAGCAAGGTAATTAAAGACAAGTATATCTCTCACCAACCGGTTCATGTCTGGATCAGATCGGCCTCGGAGAGGCTCTGAACCTGAAACATCTCCTCAAATCACTTCTGATCATCCTACAGTGGATGGCATGGGAACCTGGAAGTGGATCAATGATCGAAATTGGTCGAGACACCATCCTGGGCTTGGGCAATAAGTCCATTCTCTCTCCTCCTCTCTTGGCTCAATTACACAATAAGGGTTTTTATTTCTTGTATCATCTCATCCACACACCCAGTCGCGACCAGATAGGTGAAAATTGGATTAAGGGCACCTATCTAAAACTCAAACCAGATCTTGAAGCTGAATGGAACCATTACACGACATTTAGCTGGAGGCGAGGGCATGCATATGCAAGGTGGTCAAACTCCCTTATATGGACGGGAGGGGATACTACAGGCATTTTCACTGTAAAGAATGATTCCACGCGATTGCTACAAAATTATGGAGACAACACGATGAATTCTGGCACAACAAGTTATGGAAGGGGACTGTCCCATGAAGATTAAACTCTTCATTTGGATTTTGACAGAAAACAAACTCCTCGTATGGGATAATCTTCATACCCATGGCTGGGTGGGCCCAAATCCCTGCATACTGTGTAAACTGGAAAGCGAATTGGTCCATTATTTATTTATGCGGTGCAATTTTTTCTGCTTGGTCTGGAAACAACTCACACTTGTTTTAAATCTAGCTGAGTCCTGGACAGGTACCACAGTGCCTCATTGCTTTCGTAATTGGCTAGCCTCCAACAAAAACCACCCGACACTGCCAGTCCTTCTTTGTTGGAACATCTAGATTGCCAGAAACACAACCCTCTTTGAAGAGAGGTCCCCATTGATTCCAAGGGTGGTTAACAACATTTTAGTAGAGGTGTCTACTTATGGAATTAAAGTCAAAGATCCACCCATTCACAGACCAAAGATAACTCTTCAACGAAGCATTGGCAGTTGTGGTAAACAAGTAGGTATTCTAGCGGGGTGGGAGAAGAATTCTCTTAAACTCTCACCTTTGCCATCCATTGGACTCTTAATTGTGGACAAGGCTCTAATATGAAGGCGAAACTAATGGGGGCGTGGGCCTCTCTCATATTGGCTCAAAGACTAGATATCAACGAGATGTTATTACTTGGTGACTCCAAAGTCATTATTGACTGGCTCAATGGTCAATTTGATCTCCAAGTGGCAGCACTGAAGTGCTGGAAAGAAAGAATTGAAGAAGCAACAAGACACATAAAGAATCTTTCTTTCTCTCGCATCTATCGAGAGGATAATAGCGAAGCGGACACCCTTTCAAAATTTTTTGTCCAATGCCCTAAGCCAAATTGATTTTCCACCGGTGGGAGGATGGCAACGAGGGTCCTTCCATCTTGCTAACTCTTTGAATGTGGTCTCAATTCCAGTTTTTCCGTTTATCGTTTTTTGGTTTTGTTGTGGATTATAGTAGAGATCTGAGATAGGAAGTCTATTAGAATGGACATAAATTATCCATTTCAAGTTAAAGCATGAAAAGAGTAAATCACATTCATTTTCAATTGACTTGTATAGAATACTTGAATATATATTTTATATCCTTTTGAATATAAAGAAGAAGAGCATTTTCCAGTTGGAAAAAAAAAATGAATCCTACCCTACCTTAAAGGTGGGAAGTATGATACACTGAAATTGAAATCGATGCTTTTATTGTATTTACTACTTCAATTTTTTATATGAATGCTACCCTACCTTAATGACATGAATCCTACCCTACCTTAAAGGTGGGAAGTATTGATATGGATCCTACCCTACCCTACCTTAAAGGTGGGAAGTATGATATATTGAAATGTAAGGGATGGAAAATGCAATTCTTTCTAAGCTCATAAAAATTAATTGGGTATGATAAGTAACATGGACATCATTTCTTTTTCTTTTTCCTTTTCTTTCAATAAGAGAAAAATGCTTATATTAGTAAATATAAATAGTCTTTACAAAAAAACGTAATACGGAACATCCTTAAGTTCTCTTTTTTCTGACCTCAAAAATTATGTTCATATTACATTTTACTCCATATAACTGTAAACTTCTTAGGAATTTTCAATTCGCAAATTATCACGTCATCTGTTTTACTTGCCAAAATAAAAAACAAAAATATCAGTTTTCTTCATCTTTGTAACATTGTTATATTAACTGATAGATAATCTTTCAAAATTCTATGTTTGTACTTTTGTACCCACTGCATAATATATTCCATCCTCATCCAGTTGCAATGCTTGTTTTGAGAGTTGGTCAACTTCCTTGTTATATTCTTTGTAAATGTGTTGGGATTTTAGTTGTAGGAACCTTCAGCTCAACACTCAAATTTTTTGTCATCATGAACAGAAACCCTTTGTGGGTGTTTTCATTAGAAAACCAATCAATAATAATCTTTGAGTCCCCTACCAATTGCAACCTTGTTACCTTTTTTATAACATGCAAAAAATAATATACACCACAAGGCTAGGAGTTCACCCTTGGTATTGGTTCCTCTACCACTTAGGTACAAATTCATAAGTATCTGTCATCTGTTTTTACTTGCCAAAATAAAAAAAACAAAAAATATCAGTTTCTTCATCTTTGTAACATTGTTATATTAACTGATAGATAATCTTTCAAAATTCTATGTTTGTACTTTTGTACCCACTGCATAATATATTCCATCCTCATCTAGTAGCAATGCTTATTTTGAGAGCTGGTCAACTTCCTTGTTATATTCTTTGTAAATGTGTTGGGATTTTAGTTGTAGGAACTTCTCGCTCAACACTCAAATTTTTGTCATCCATGGCTGCAAAGAAACCACCTGTAGATTGTTTTCATTAGAAAACCAATCAATAATAATCTTTGAGTCCCCTACCAATTGTAACCTTGTTACCTTTTTATAACATGCAAAAAATAATATACACCACAAGGCTAGGAGTTCACCCCTGGTGTTAGTTCCTCTACCACAATTCATCTTGAGTTTGAAAGTACCCAAAACTGGACATTTTAAAAGATCTTTAGCCCCACATTTAGCACCCTTGTCTTGTGATGCACCATCAAAGAACCCCACTGCCAGATCCCAGTCAATTATAGGAGGCCTATCAATCCTACTATACTGAGTAGGTTGAGATTTTTTTATTTCACCCAATTCCTGTAGTATACTGTTGCATACCCTGACCAACGTAGGAGGATATTATTAAAAAATAACCAAGTTCCTATGCTTCCAGATCTCCCAACATATATAGCAAGGGATTTATTTACAATTTCCCCCTTCCTTATCCATTTTTGAAACCACTCATCAATTTGTCCTCCTTCCCAAGTACTAATAAGTTTTAACTCCTTTAATATTGTAAACCAAATTTATTTGGTAAAACTGCACTCCACAAAAAGATGATACATGGTTTCCTCATTGTTCCCACATAAAACACATCTACTAGGCCCAATTATACCTCTTTTGACCAAATTTTCCCATGTAAGAAATTTCTGTTCAAGCATTAACCAAATAAAAAGTTTGACTTTGAGAGGAAACTGCCACTTCCATAGTTTAGTGTACCAGAAAGTTGGTTCTTCCTCCATATCCTCCATCACTTTTACTTCATAAGCTTCAATTTTTGTATTTACTACTTCAATTTTTTTATATGAATGTTACTCTACCTTAATGATATGAATCCTACCCTATCTTAATTTTTTTTATATGAATGCTACCTTAATGATATGAGGAGGGATTTTACTTTCGGGTACCTGCTTTGAATTGAGAATAAAGTTGACCCTTCTCAACGCTTACAGACCTTGTGCTGATCGAAGAACCTTCTGGGAGCGACTTGATCGAATAGGCCTCTTGGCAGTAAAGAGTCTCATCATTGTGAGAGACTTAAACCTAACTACCAGCTCCAGGGAAATTTGGGGAGAAAGGGCAAAGATTGACCCACTCTCGGAATTTTACAAGCACTTATTTTCCAAAAATACCTTAGTGGATTTGAAGTCGACGGAGCTACTGCCCACTTGGAGAAATGGGAGAGCGGGATCAACAGGCATTTCTAAGAGACTTGACAAGTTTATGGTGGCTGAATATTTGCTCACGCCTACTTGCAAAATACAAGCTTGGGTAGAACTTCCATATCTTTCCGACCATGCACCAATCTATCTATAAATAGGAGAAGGAGGATTTGGAGCTAAACACCCTTTTAAGTTTAACCCGGCTTGGCTAAGAGAGGAATCGTTCAATCATTTGGTTAGATCGGTGTGGGCTAACACTAGAATTTTTTAGAGTTTCTATGAATTTTTTTATCGTGTTTCATGTTTCGAATAACATATAATGAATGATTTGAAAATTTCAAATAGTCTATGAAAGGCCATATAATTTGAAAATTAGTACATTCTCATCACTATGTATGATTTGTAATAACTCACTTTATTTTTAACATGAACATCATGTAATGGATTATTTGAAAAATTCAAACAATTATGTTGTGAAAGATATAATTTGAAAATCTATATATTCTCATCACTTTGATTGTATGAATTGTAGCAACTCTATTTATTTTAGAAGAGGATATACTTATTAAAACTGAAACCATATTTAAATGAACTAAAAAAATACCATATCTTAGATAGAAAATAATTCTACTTCTCCATGATACACTAAACATCAACTTTCTCTACTCATTAAACATATATATAGAGGTACTGTAGAAAGTTCTATTTCTCCCTTATACATTAAACATCAACTTCCCTTATACATTGAACATATAGAGGCACTATTCATTAAAAATATAAAGGTACGACATAAACATAAATTGTAATTATATATGTACATCATTTTATATGTGATCATATACATTTTTAAATTTCTTCTGAAATACATGGTTTACAACTTAGAAACCTTCTAACTTCTAAATCATTTATTCATCTCTCCCTGCAAATATTACTTTTTAAAATGCTTTAATATGTTTTAGAGAAAAATTACCTCTTTTTAAAATGCTTTAATATGTTTTAGAGAAAAATTACCTCACAGGAATGCTAAAATGCTTTAATATGTTTTAGAGAAAAATTACGTCACAGGAATGCTAAATTCTCTTGATTGATAAGCCCTTTAACACTTAGAAATATTTGGGGATAAATTCATCTCGAGAAACTTGAACATCTACATTCAATTATGGTTTCAGAGAATTTTTAGTTCACACTTTTGTTCCAATTTATTTTTTCATTTTTCCTTTTACTAATTATTTAATGAACTAGATCTTTAAATATTCATCGTGCTTACATATATTGGGGATATATTCATTATATGGTGTCTACATATATTTGGGGATATATTCATTGTGAATATTAAAGGACATGTTTATTAACAAACAGTGTGAGTGGGCCTATGGTTAATAAAATGTGTTTCCTCCTAAGAGGTCACAGGTTCAAATTATCTAAAATTATCTTTTCTGATTATTTAAAATTGTTATCTTAAAACATGTTTAAGAGTGTTTAAGAGGCAGGTATAAGCAACTCTGCGTCCTTCTCGATTTTGTGGAAAATAAAACGTCTTTAATGTTTTCAACACTTTTTTGAACCTTCCAAACAAACACCCTTTATGTGCTTTCAACTTGTTGTGAAAGGTAGACTTACCTATTTTCTTTGGGATGGAGTAACGGAGGGCCCTCTAAATCATTGGAACATATTCTAAGTCTTTGGTTTTCTCAGCTTTTTGTAAGAGATTTTTTGTTGTAGTAAGGAAAGTGATCTTTGATAAGTATTGGCAGAATTCTCAGTACTTTCTGTTATCGAGTGTAGTAGTCTCAGTTATTTTCGTGTCTGTCCGGTTGGTAAGCTCTGGGGCGATCGAAAAATACTATGTGTATTGTAGCACTCTGCTGTGTCCGACAGATTGAGAGTCAGAAAAAATTATATTTCAAAAGGAAAAAAAATTATTAATATAATTTTTGGGTGAATTTTCTTCGAAAAAACTTGTTGTGAAAGGTCATCAAAATCATATGCGTTATGTGGAAAGCGAAATATTCCTTTGTGAACTTTCCAACCAAATACGATGTATGTGCGTTAAACCTTTTGCGGAAGGTCATCAAATTCATGGAAAACGAGAACCGTTTTATGCGCCAATATTATTTTGAAAACCTAGATGGACCAAAGGATGCCTTCGTGCGGCTTTTTCGTTTGAGTAGAGCCAAACATTAACTTATTATATGTTAATCACACAATATTATAACTTCTTATATGTTATATTTAATATAGACTAATACATATATTCAATAAAAGTATATAATTAATTAATATATATTACGCAAAAGTATAGAATTTAATTAATATATAAACTCTCATTAATTAATGGTTTGGGTTCTACTCTCATTTCCCTTTGTCATCCTTTAAGAATTCTCAAAGAAAAGAGTTGACGTCCCTTCCTCTCATCAAAAGCTATTAAATTGATTTCAAATCGATGCCTTTATTGTATTTACCACTTCAATTTTTTGATATGAATGCTACTCTACTTTAATGATATGAATCCTACCGTACCTTAAAGGTGGTGGGAAGTATGATATACGGAAATTGATGTTTTTATTGTATTTACTATTTCAATTTTTTTTATATGAATGTTACCCTACCTTAATGATATGAATCCTACCCTATCTTAAATTTTTTTATATGAATGCTACCTTACCTTAATGATATGAGGAGGGATTTTACTTTCGGGTCCTGCTTTGAATTGAGAATAAAGTTGACCCTTCTCAACGCTTATGGACCTTGTGCTGATCGAAGAACCTTCTGGGAGCGACTCGATCGACTAGGCTTCTTGGCAGTAAAGAGTCTCATCATTGTGAGAGACTTAAACCTGACTACCAGCTCCAGGGAAATTTGGGGAGAAAGGGCAAAGATTGACCCACTCTCGAAATTTTACAAGCACTTATTTTCCAAAAATACCTTAGTGGATTTGAAGTCGACGGAGCTACTGCCCACTTAGAGAAATGGGAGAGTGGGATCAACAGGCATTGCTAAGAGACTTGACAAGTTTATGGTGGCTGAATATTTGCTCACGCCTACTTGCAAAATACAAGCATGGGTAGAACTTCCATATCTTTCCGACCATGCACCAATCTGTCTATAGATAGGAGAAGGAGGATTTGGAGCTAAACACCCTTTTAAGTTTAACCCGGCTTGGCTAAGAGAGGAATCGTTCAATCATTTGGTTAGATCGGTGTGGGCTAACACTACCCTTACATTTCAAGGAGATGCCCAGGGCAATCCGATGAGGAAACTTTCGCGTTTAAAAGTCGATTCCATTCTCTGGTTAAAAGAAAAAAAGACAAAGGAAAAAGAAAAAATGTGCAGAATAGAACAAGAGCTGGAGGAACTACACCGATTAAAAGCATTGGACGCTCGTAAAGTCGATTTAGACCATAAAGTTTATTGTTTAGAAGATGCTCGTAACAAAATCCTTCGTGAGGATGAAGACAAATGGCGATTGAAGATTAGAATGCTATGGCTGGCAGGTGGAGATAAAAACACTCGATTCTTCCATAGAGTTGCCAGTTTTCGCCAAACTAAAAAAATCTTATGGGAATAGAGGAAGAGGGCGATAGGCTTCACCAAACTACAAGAGACATCAAATCAATGACATATAATCACTTCAAAGCCTTTTACTAGGAAGCGACTGCGCACAACCTCAATGCTCAGATTGAAACAACAAGACTCTTCCCAAAGATGGCATCAGACGAGGAGGCCAGAGCTTTAGAAACCCCCTGCACAAAGGAGGAAATTTTAGAGGTGATCAAAGGCTTCAAAAAAGAAAAAAGGCCGGGCCCTGGTGGATGGTCTGTAGAATTATGCCTCCACTACTTTGATATTATGGGACAAGATCTGTTGGACGTCGTGGAGGACTCGAGATCCAGAGGGGTTGTAAAAAAACATCTAAACAACACTTTCATTGTTCTGATTCCAAAATCAAACCTTCCCCGACAGTTTGTAGACTTCCGCCCCATCTCGCTATGTAATCTGTGCTACAAAATTATTTCTAAGATTATTGCCAGAAGGATCTGTCCTATTCTCTCCCGGGCACTTTCTGACGAACAACTAGGCTTCCTTAAAGGGAGACAAATTCTCGACGCCATTGGCACCATTCAAGAGTGCATGCATAGTATAAAGACAAAAAACCTCCAAGCCATCCTCCTACAGATGGACCTTAAAAAGGCTTTTGATTGTATCAACTGGAATTTTCTGCGCCTCATCCTTTTACAGTGTGGTTTTGGGGTGATCACAACCAACTGGGTAATGGGATGTATTTCCTCGGCCATCTTTGTTGTACTGATCAATGTGGAAGCTACTAAAGTCTTCCATTATGAGAGAGGGCTTCGACAGGGCTTCCCCCTATCGCCTCTTCTTTTCATCTTGGTCCTGGAGAGCCTCAACATTTTACTCAAAAAAATCCAAGCAGAAGGCCACCTGACATGGATTAAAGTTTCGAGGCTGCTACATATTCTGCATCTTCTTTTTGTAGACGATGTGATCATCATGACCAACGCAAATTTTTCTGAATGGACAGAGATCCACACTCTCATTAATACTTTCTGCTCTGTTTCAGGTTTGGAGATCAACTACCATAAGTCAACTTTCCTGGCTTCGAGAGCTCGAGAAGATATACTGTCTGAAATAAGATTGATGTTTGGCATCGACTCTCGAGACCTAGTGGAGGGGTTCAGCTACCTTGGGTTCATCATCAAACCATCCAACTATGCAACAAAGGACTGGAGTTGGCTTATTGAAAAGTTTGAAAGTAGAATCCTTCACTGGCGCAACAAACCGTTTTCGCTGGGAGGCAGATACGTTTTAATCAAGGCTGTCTTGGAAAACCTTCCTGTATACTGGATGGCCCTAGCTCACATTCCACTTTTTGTTCTAAAGACTCTTCGACAATTGATTTTCACCTTCCTCTGGACTGGAAGCAAACAAAACAAAGGCTACCATCTCTGTAGGTGGGAGGCGATCTCAAAACCCAAATCAATGGGAGGCTGGGGACTAAGAGATTTGCTTATCTTTTACAGGGCGATCTCGACAAACACTCTCTGGAGAATTTTGATGGCTCCAGGCTTATGGAGCAAGGTAATTAAATACAAGTATATCTCTCACCAACCGGTTCATGTCTGGATCAGATCAACCTGGGCTACTCCTCCGAGAGGCTCACAAACCTGGAAACATCTCCTCAAATCACTTCTGATCATCCTACAGTGGATGGCATGGGAACCTGGAAGTGGATCAATGATCGAAATTGGTCGAGACACCATCCTGGGCTTGGGCAATAAGTCCATTCTCTCTCCTCCTCTCTTGGCTCAATTACACAATAAGGGTTTTTATTTCTTGTATCATCTCATCCACACACCCAGTCGCGACCAGATAGGTGAAAATTGGATTAAGGGCACCTGTCTAAAACTCAAACCAGATCTTGAAGCTGAATGGAACCGTTACACATAGCATTTAACTGGAGCAGGCATCCACCTTCTGGAGTGGTCAAACTCCCTTATATGGACGGGAGGGGATACTACAGGCATTTTCACTGTAAAGAATGATTACCACGCGATTGCTACAAAATTATGGAGACAACACGATGAATTCTGGCACAACAAGTTATGGAAGGGGGACTGTCCCATGAAGATTAAACTCTTCATTTGGCTCCTGATAGAAAACAAACTCCTTGTTTGGGATAATCTTCAGTCTCGTGGCTGGGTGGGCCCAAACCGTTGCATACTGTGTAAACTGGAAAGCAAATTGGTCCATCATTTATTTATGCGGTGCAATTTTTTCTGCTTGGTATAGAAACAACTCACACTTGTTTTAAATCTAGCTGAGTCTTGGACAGGTACCACAGTGCCTCATTGCTTTCGTAATTGGCTAACCCCCAACAAAAACCACCCGACATTGCCAACCCTTATTTGTTGGAACATTTGGATTTCCAGAAATGCAACCCTCTTTGAAGAGAGGTCCCCATCAACTCCCAGGGTGGTTAACAACATTTTAGTAGAGGTGGCCACTTTTGGAAATCAAGCCAAAGACCCACCCATTCACAGACCTAAGATAACTCTTCCGACAGACAAAGCAGTAGCCTGGTTCGACGGAGCTGCACAACAAGGAGGTATTCTCTGCGGGGTGGGAAGAAAAATCCTCTTAAACTCTCACTCTTTTATCCGTTGGACTCTTAATTGTGGACGAGTCTCTAATACCAAGGTGGAACTAATGGGGGTGTGGGCCTCTCTCATACTGGCTCAAAGACCAGATATCAATGAGTTGATTTTACTTGGCGACTCCAAAGTCATTATTGACTGGCTCAATGGTCAGGCTGATCTCCAAGTGGCAGCACTGAAGTGCTGGAAAGAAAGAATTGAAGAAGCAACAAGACACATAAAGAATCTTTCTTTCTCTCGCATCTACCGGGAGGATAATAGCGAAGCGGACACCCTTTCAAAAAAATCATTGTCATTGCCCCTGAGCCAAATTCGATTTTCACAGTGGGAGGATGGAAACGAGGGTCCCTCCATCTCGCTAACTCTTTGAATATGGTCTCAATTCTAGTTTTTTTGTTTATCGTTTTTTGGTTTTGCTGTGGATTATAGTAGAGATCCGAGATAGGAAGTCTATTAGAATGGACATAAATTATCCATTTCAAGTTACAACATGAAAAGAAAATCACATTCATTTCAATTGACTTGTATCGAATACTTGAATGTATATTTTTATATCCTTTTGAATATAAAGAGCATTTTTTCCCGTGGAAAAAAAAAATGAATCCTACCCTACCTTAAAGGTGGGAAATATGATACACTGAAATTGAAATTGATGCTTTTATTGTATTTACTGCTTCAATTTTTTGATATGAATGCTACCCTACCTTAATGATATGAATCCTACCCTACCTTAAAGGTGGGAAGTATTGATATGAATCCTACCCTACCCTACCTTAAAGGTGGGAAGTATGATATATTGAAATGTAAGGGATGGAAAATGCAATTCTTTCTAAGCTCATAAAAATTAATTGGGTATGATAAGTAACATGGACATCATTTTCTTTTTCTTTTTTTCCTTTTTCTTTCAATAAGAAAAAATGCTTATATTAGTAAATATAAATAGTCTTTTACAAAACACTGTCTTCTGGAACATCACTTAAGTTCTCTTTTTTTACAGCCTCAAAAATTCTGTTCATATTACATTTTACTCCATATAACTGTAAACTTCTTAGGTACAAATTCATAAGTATCTGTCATCTGTTTTTACTTGCCAAAATAAAAAAAACAAAAAATATCAGTTTCTTCATCTTTGTAACATTGTTATATTAACTGATAGATAATCTTTCAAAATTCTATGTTTGTACTTTTGTATCCACTGCATAATATATTCCATCCTCATCCAGTAGCAATGCTTATTTTGAGAGCTGGTCAACTTCCTTGTTATATTCTCTGTAAATGTGTTGGGATTTTAGTTGTAGGAACTTCTCACTCAATACTCAATTTTTTGTCATCCATGGCTGCAAATAAACCACCTGTAGATTGTTTTCATTAGAAAACCAGTCAATAATAATCTTTGAGTCCCCTACCAATTGTAACCTTGTTACCTTTTTATAACATGCAAAAAATAATATACACCACAAGGCTAGGAGTTCACCCTTGGTGTTAGTTCCTCTACCACAATTCATCTTGAGTTTGAAAGTACCCAAAACTGGACATTTTAAAAGATCTTCAACCCCACATTTAGCACCCTTGTCTTGTGATGCACCATCAAAGAACCCCACTGCCAAATCCCAGTCAATTATAGGAGGCCTATCAATCCTACTATACTTAGTGGGTTGAGATTTTTTTATTTCACCCAATTCCTGTAGTATACTTTTGCATACCCTGACCAACGTAGGAGGATATTATTCAAAAATAACCAGGTTCCTATGCTTCCAGATCTCCCAACATATATAGCAAGGGATTTATGTACAATTTCTCCCTTCCTTATCCATTTTTGAAATCACTCATCAATCCGTCCTCCTTCTCAAGTACTAATAAGTTTTAACTCCTTTAATATTGTAAACCAAATTTCTTTGGTAAAACTGCACTCCACAAAAAGATGATACATGGTTTCCTCATTGTTCCCACATAAAACACATCTACTAGGCCCAATTATACCTCTTTTGACCAAATTTTGCCATGTAAGAATTTTCTGTTCAAGCATTAACCAAATAAAAAGTTTGACTTTGAGAGGAAACAACCACTTCCATAGTTCAGTGTAACAGAAAGTTGGTTCTTCCTCCATATCCTCCATCACTTGTACTTCATAAGCTTGCTTGGCATTTACCTATCCTCTTTTAGTATCCCATGACCACATTAAGGTATGCTTTTCATTATTTAATTCAAATCCTAAACCAACTAAACCCTTAACAAAAATATTCCTTTCCTCTTTTTGTTCTCCTTCTAGTCCTAAAGTCTCTACCTTTTTCCATCTTAAGTAACTTGTATCCTCCAAATCTATTGTCCCTGCTTGTGCAAGGAATTTTATACCTTGTGCCTTCAGTGCATACATGAGGTTCATTGAAAGTTTATAATATGTCTGGGACCTAAACATTGGATCAACTCCAATTCTGATATCCCTCCCATTTCCAGGATTCCAGACCAGCCTGTCAATTATAATAGTTAATGATGATGTAAGGGCTCTCCAACTATTTGAAATACCATTCTTGTTTTTCCAGTCTTCCCTGAACCTTTCAACCACAGTTCTCTTCTTAAGGTATTTTTTATGTATCAACTCATGCCATAGACCAGACATCATAAGACACCTCCACAAACTTTTATCCACCAGAGCTTTTCCAAAATAAAATATATTTCAATACCCCACCCTCCTACCTTTTTTGGTTTTGCAATTTTTTTTCAACTTACCAAATGCATCCCTTGTTTTACATTTTTACCAGTCTACAGGAAACTGAACATTCTCCTCCTAAATTTATTTAGAGTACTTTTGGTATCTTAGCCAAATAAAGCCAATACACAAGTATGATTTATAGTACAACTTTTACAAGTATGACCCTTCCCCCTAAAGTAAGCCATATATGGCTCTAATTTGAAATTCTTTTTTCAAATTTTTTCTCAAGCTAGTTCCAGTCTGCCCTAGTATAGAAATTTCATTTTATGAAAAAACCAAGGTAGTTGAATTCAACATCTAATGGTTTTACTTCAAAAGGCATGATCTCCTTCAAACTTACAAGCTCCTCAGCTAACCACCTTGCTTCTAGGAATAAAGACTTCTATAGACTGAAAGACATCCTTGTCCCCTTGCATAATAGATCAAGTACCTCCTTATAAGATGCCCATTCTATGATGTTTCCATTCCGAAAATAATTACATCAAGTGTGTAATTCTTATCCCTCTTGCCACTAAAACTCCTTCTATTTTCTTTTCCATCACTTGCTCCTATATGGCTCTACTCAGCCCTTCTACCACAAGTAGAAAGAGTAAGGGAGATAAAGGGAAACCTTGCCTCAAACCCCTTGTACTTTTAAAGAAACTGGTAGGGATTCCATTGATCAACACAACAAAATTTGCAGTAGAAACACACCCCATAATCTAATCTGTAGCTTCTAGACTCATACCCACATGTAATAATACTAACCTTAGAAAACTCGAGTCCACTTTGTCATAAGCCTTTATCAAGTCTAGTTTAAGGACCAATGCTTTGATATTTTTTACCTTGATGCTGTGTAAGGATTCCTGTACTACTCCAATGGCATCTGTAATTTGGCTGCCCTCCAAAAAGCTGAATTTTTCCTTTGAAATACCAATTGACAGAGAGTTTTTTATTCTAGTTGTAATAATTTTAGTGATAATCTTATACACCAAATTGTAAAGTGCAATTGGTATATATCCTTCAAAGGATTATGGCTTATCACTCTTAGGGATAAGTGGAAGAAAGGTAGCATTAAATGCTCTAGTGAGCCTACCTTTCTGCCTAGATTCTTCAACCATCTCCAAAATTTCATTACCCATTAGATCGAAGAAGGCTAGGAAGCATTCTACAGTCCAACCTCATCCGGCCTAGAACTTTTTGAAGATTTGAATCCTTTAAGTGTTGTTAGGATTTCAGATAAATTTATTGGTTCGGCCAATCTGAGACCTTCCTCTTCTTAGAAAATCCTTGGATAATTCCTCATTACTTCTAGTTTATTGGAAATAGTGAGATTAGACTGAGCCTTAAATATATGCTGAAAATATTCACTTGCTTCCTTTTGTATTCCTTGCTTACTTGTGATCATAGTTCCATCTTCCTTAGTTATATCCTAGATTGAATTGATTTGTTTTCTGGAATTTGCATAAGCATAAAAAACTTAGTATTCTTGTCTCCTGATGCCAACCGGTTTATCCTACTCTTTTGTCTCCAAGTTTCCTCCTCCTGGCTTAGTAGAACCAATTTACTCTTTTTTTTTCTAGTACCAATAATTTTCCATCCTCCTTCTCAAAGGCCTCGGGAAAATTAGTGTATAGTGTGTCCAAATCAAGTTCTAGGTTCACCGATTCTTCCTTTGAATCTAGTTTTTTCTTTCTTTCCCATCTTATCACCAACGATTTAAGAAGTTTAAGTTTTTTAACTAGTGAATCCATAGGATCTAAAGTCTATGTTCCCAAAAGTCCATTCCAATTTGATCTCACTAAGTTATCAAATTCTGGTTCCTCCAGCCAAACACAATTGAATTTAAAAAAATAGAAGAACTTTTCCTTGTCTTGTTCCAAATGGAGAATCACTAGCATATGATACAAAATATTTGAGTTTCTCACCCATGATCTGTATCTGAGTCCTGAGAGTGCTAGGTATTCAATTATTATAAATTGATCCAATCTCTGGAGAGTTCTAGGTATTGATGTCAACCATTGGAGAGTGATATTGTATATTGATGTCAACCCTTGAAGAAAGTAGCACAAATGTTTGGGTAATGGACCCAAGGTTGTTTCATGTATAATGGTATGAGTTTTAATATATTTGAATGCAATAATATTCTATATGGATAGTACATGTCATTCCATTTCCGGTGGTATGTGGAACGTCACATAATTCCTCACGGTTAGAGAGTTATCGCCATGAGAAGTTGGAGAACCCAGGTTTGGGTAATGGACCCAAGTTTGTTTTATGAATAATGGTATGAGTTTTGATATATTTGCAGGTAATACTATTCTATATGGATAGTACATGTCATTCCATTTCTGGTGGTATGTGGAACGTCACATAACTCCTCACGATTTGAGAGTTATGGCCTTACGAAGTTGGAGGACCCTTATGTTGGCTTGAAGCCCCAAAGGTCAGAGAAGTCAAAGATATTGCAGAGAAGAAATTATTATTTAAATGATAAATTAAAGTGACAAAGTCAAGAAGGATTATTTAAGTAATAAAGTGAAGTGACAAAATCAAAGAATATTATTTAAATAATAAAGTGAGGTGACAAAGTCAAGGAGGAATATTTAAATGATAAAGTAATGTAGAAATTTCTAATTATGGAAAGTGGTTAACCCTAAAAATGAGGAAAATAGGTTAAGTGAACTAGAAATGGGTTAACTGA
>SNQJ01S0051329.1:29071-40998 GCA_010110895.2 Picea sitchensis
TGCATGGTTGATGCACTTATTTATGGTACAGGTTGATTACAGGTTGAGGTATAGGTTGATGCATGGTTCAGGTTATTGGTACAGGTTTACAACAGTATATCTCGTAGTGATAGTGTGACAGTGGTTCCATCATTCTACTTATACGTCAGGGTGGTTGGATGGGGCAATGACATGTGGTTGTAGCCACCTTTCAGTTGTAGCTGGATAACATAGGGGGTTGTAGCCTCCTTTTGGTTGTATCCAGAGAATTGGGGAGTTGGAGCTTCCCTTAGGTTGTAGCTTGAGAAACTAGGGGGTTGGATCCTCCTTCCAGTTGCAGGTGGAAAAAAAAGGAAGTTGGTGCTTCCAATGAATGCAATTCTTCAAGACATATAAGAAAAAGCATTATGTGGTTTTCTCCCACTTTGGGTTTCCACGTAAAACATTGGTGTACTATGTATGTGTATGATTGTTCATTTTTTCATTGCTTATTTACTCTGCAGTTATTGGATGATAATGCTACATTGATATAACACTTAGATTATATGGTTAAAAAGGATTAAATTTCTCTATTAATAATTCACCCCCCTCTCAGTAATCCAACATTGTTTACATCCTGTATAGTTGTAGGAGAAAACTCAACCCACTCCTCCAATCCTACACTAAGATTTTAAACGAGGTTTACCACTGAAGTTGTAAGACAATCCAAACTCCCAACCATCCCAAGTGGTCCAGACATCCTTGCCAATGTCATATAATGATTATTCAGGATAACCCCACCCCCAGAGTATGCTAGAGTTTGATAACTCCGCAATAAATCCCTCTCTTCCTCGATGCCAGAGATAATAGCATACCCCTCCAAATTACAACAAGCCTCACCTACACAAATAGCAGTACCTCCAATGTTGATCGTATCCCCCTTCCCTACCAACTATCTCTGCAATATTCCAGATATAAAAAAGTATGCAGAACAAAAATAAATAGCTAGAAATGGCAGATGAACACCAATATAACCAGAACAACACCACAATAATACCAAAATTATACCATAATAACACCAAAAATAGGACTTTGATTACTAAGAGCAATTTTTACTTGCCTCTTCGAGGGGAAACCTCTAGAAAAGTAGATCTCTATTGCAATAATATCCAAGAAAAAACTTCTCATACCCTCGAATCCTATTTATGCTAAATATGTCTATCAAAAGAACAATCTAGAGGAAGATCCTTCTAGAAGTGAAAGCTTCTATTGGGTCTTCTTACATTGGACTTATTCTTTCTTATTGCTAGGCCTTATTAATATTGACCTTTATTACATGGAAATATATTATTCTACCTACGTGAGGGGTTAGGTCCCTAACATGTCCTCCCCCTTAAAAATAGCCTTTTCCTCAAGGCTTGAGATGAGGAAATTGTTGCAGAATAGTAACTAGTTCCCAAGTGGCATCTGCTAGAGTTGTATATTTCCACTGGACTAACACTTCCTTGATGGTTTGCTGACATAGATGACACTCACACTGGTCCAAAACTGTTTGTGGTTGTAGCCAAATGGAGCCTTCTTTGTCCAACTCGGGAAGGTTGGTTTGAGTTTGGAACTTAGTTCCAATCACCTTCTTTAAGCAGGAAACATGAAAAACAAGATGGAGCTTAGAATTATTGGGCAAATATAACTTATAGGCCACCTATCCCACTCGCTTGAGAACGGTATAAGGACCATAAACTTTGGGCGTGAGTTTCTAACAATGGTCATCCTTGAGGGAATTTTTCTTGTAAGGTTGTTGTCGAAGAAACACCTGATCCCCTTCTACATATTGATGTTCAAAGCGACCTTGATCTACTTGTTTCTTCATGTGATTTTTGTCCCTGACCAAATTCACTTTGAGGGTACAGAGAATAACCTCTCGAACTATAAGCATTTGGTCAACTGCTTGGACCTTCGATACACCTGGTAAATATGAGATAACTAAAGGTGGATTTTTTTCATATATCGCTTCAAAAGGATTCATGCGGGTAGTTTTATGGTAAGAAGTGTTGTACCACCATTCAACTAGTGGTAACCATTGAGCCCACTGATTTTTCCTTTTCGATGAAAAACACCTCAAATATGTTTCCAAAAACTTGTTGACCACTTCAGTTTGACCATCAGTCTAGGGATGATAAGCTGTGCTGAGATGCAATTGGGTGCCTTGGAGCTTGAACAGTTCTTGCCAAAAATTGCTAGTGAAATTTGGGTCACGATCAGAAACAATAGAATGCGGCATGCCATGAAGCTTGAAGACCCAATCCATGAAAATTTGAGCCACAATGGATGCTATAAAGGGGTGTTGAAGAGCACATAAATGAGCATACTTGGAAAGACGATCAACTACCACCATGATGACTGATTTATTGCCCGATTTAGGTAAGCCTAAAATAAAATCCATAGAGATATCCCACCAAATAGCAGGTGGAATTGGAAGCGGTTGTAGTGTGGCATGAGTGATTGTTTCTCCCTTTTTGCATTGACACACATCACATTCAGCCAAAAAATTACAAATGCCCTGTTTCATACCATCCCAGAAAAAATAACATTTGACCCAGTCATAGGTTTTGGTAAACCCTGAGTGCCCAGCTATGGGTGTAGCATGAAGCTCAGAAAGTACCGTGGATTTAAGTTTTGACTGTGTACTTAAATACAAACAACCTTTGTATCAAAGCTCATCATTGAGCCAAGAGTACCCTGGGTAGACTAGAGAATTGGACTGCAATTGTTGTATCAGATGCGAACTTTTGAGATCTTGTAGCCATTTCTGGCGAACATCTTGGAGCCAATCTGGTACAATGGAGAGAGAAAAAATGGACCCTTCATCTTCATATTTTCTGAAAAGTGCATCAAAAAAAATATTGTCTTTTCCTTTATTGTAAATGATCTCATAATCATATCCAAATAGCTTAGTCACCCATTTTTGTTGCTCAGGGGAGGAAAGACGTTGTTCCAAAAAATACCTGAGACTTTGATGATCTGTCTTAATTTGGAAGCATTGCCCCAATAGATAAGGGCCAAAGAGAAACAACGTGCATAATATCCAACTTTTATTTTTCATAGATTGATTTTCTAAAATTGCGCTCTGACAGTTGTTTGTTGGTAAAGGCCAAAGGCCAACCCTCTTGCATAAGGATGATGCCAATTCCTTTCCTCGAAGCATCACATTCCAAGACAAGGGTCATTGTGAAATCATGAAGGGCCAGGACTGGAGTGGTGCACATGGCCATCTTCAAGGCTTGAAAATCCTGAGCAGCTACTGGAGTCTAAGTGAAAGATTTCCTTTTAAGGAGAGCAGTGAGAGGTGTCGTAATCTTTCCATAATTCTTAACAAACTTGCGATAATATCCCGTTAAACTTAGAAATCCATGCAATATTTTGAGAGTCTTTGGGTGAGGCCAATCTTGCATAGCTTCAGTCTTTTTGGGATCCACCCTAACACCGACATTGCCAACAAGATGAACCAATTACTCGACTTTTGATACGCCAAAAACACATTTATATTGTTTGAGGAAAAGTTGGTGCTGCGAGAGTAGATGGAGAATTTGATCCACATGGGAAATATGAGATTGCCAAGTTTTACTATAGATGAGAATATCATCAAAGAAAACTAAGACAAAATGATGGAGAAAAGTATGGAAGACATGATTCATGAGGCTTTGGAAGGTGGAGGAGGCATTACATAGGCCAAAGGGCATGACCAAAAACTCATAGTGACTCTCATGAGTTTGAAAGTTAGTCTTGGGTATGTCAATTTCTTGCATACGTATCTGGTCGTAGCCATAAGACAAATCAAGTTTAGTGAAGTACTAAGCACCACTCACTCATCCAAGAGATCATCAATGATATGAATGGGGAACTTGTCCTTGATGGTGAGCTTATTGAGGGCACAAAATTTGAGACACATGCGCCAAGTACCTTCTTTCTTAAGTACCATGACCACAGGGGAAGAATAGGGGCTTGTATTGGGGAAGATAACACCTGCTTGGAGAAATTCCTGCACTATTTTATCAATTTCATTCTTTTGGGTAAAGGGGTTGTGATAATGGTGAACATTGGGAGGAAGATTGCCAGGAAAAATGGGAATGGAATGATCATTAACACCACGAGAAGGAGGAAGTCCCTGAGGAGTGGAAAAAAAAACTTAATGTTTGGAAAGGATAGCTTGGAGGTCAGGATGCACAGAGGGTGTCTCAACGACTTGAATATAACGGAGTTGAGAAATGATACCAGAGTGGCCTTTCTTGTGGGGATTTTCCATATGATGGGAACTAATGATATCAGGAGAACAAACTGTGAGACCTTGGAATTGATACTTTTGTCCTTCTTGTTGGAATTGCATGGTTAATTCCTTAAAATACATAAGAATGGGACCCAAAGTGCGTAACCATTCAACAAATAGCACAATGTCACAACCTCCCATGTCAATGGAAAACATATGAGATTTCAGTTGGTAATGTCCAATTTGAAGACGAACATTTTCACATCACCGACCACATTTAATGGACCCATCATTGGCTATCATGATTTGAAAATTATTGACAACATGAATATAGCAATTTGTTTCCTGGGAAATGCGACGATGCATAAAATTGTGGATGCTACCACTGTCAACAAGGATGATGACCTTCCTGTGCTTAATGTATCCAATGAGCTTGAGAGTTTGGGGGACTGAGAAGCTAGTGAGGGAATGCAAGGAAATAAGGGGGTCAACTTCAGGTGGGTCAACAGGCTCTTGGGTGGCATCGGGAAGGGAGGGTTCTTCAACAAGGGGAATTGTCACATCCTCTTCAGGAACATCTTTAGAGATGGACACAAATAGTTTTTTTTCCTTACACTTGTGCCCCGAAAAATATTTTTCATCACAATTATAGCAAAGACCCTTCAGTTGGCATTCAACCATTTCAACCCTAGTTAGTTTCTGGATCATGAGGGGAGTAACAGGGGGGTTAGGATTAGCAGGTCGAGGACAAGGAACAAAAGGGGGTTTTTTGTTCTGGGATAAAACAAATTGTTGGGCCTCTTTAGCACGTTGAGTAGCTTCCAGCCAACTAGGAGGGCGGGCCATGAGAACCTGGGATTGGATTTCATCCTTGAGACCACTCATAAATCATTCACGAAAGAGCGCATCTGACATGCCATCTGTTTGAAAGGCCAAATGATCAAAAGTAGTGATGAAGTCTTCCACTATGCCTGACTGTTTCAACTTGGTCAAACAAACTATATAGTGGGTATCAGTATCAAAGCGGGCATAGAGATTAGCAACAAACTGGGTCCAGACAATATACCCCTGACGTGAATTTTTTCTTCATTGCCACCATTGCCAACGTTCAGGATCTAGATAGAGGACAACATAGTGAAGGTTTTCCAACTCATCAGTAATACCATGCAGAGAAAAATAATGCTCCATTTGAGTGGCCCAACCTGTAGGATCAGAGCCATCAAATTTAGTGACCTCTATGCGGGGAAGACGGGGTTCACGATGAAAGGACTTGGAGTGAAAATTCGGAGACTAAGAGGAATCAACAACATCAAGTTGTGCCGATGAAGAAGGACTCATAGGGTGGTTCAATAATTTATTGACAACATAATGGAGGGAGATCAATTGGGTTGTGAGGTTGTCTTCCAAGTTGTCAATGCGAGAATTGTTGGAATCCATCTGAGATATGAGATGTTTGATGGATACATGGGATTTATTGATAGAAGTTTGGAGATCTTGGTTGTGAGTGGTGGCCATTTGGAGAGGGGAAGTGCAGGTAAGGGAAAAAAATGGGTGGGTGGGACCACAAAAAAAAGACTTAGAAGTGATAGGTACCATGACGATCAATGCTTGAAGGGAAATATAATGGGATATGAGGAAAAGTAGGGAAACTGGGAAGGGGTTGGGTCCACTAAAACAAAAAGGATTAAAAATGAAGGGTATGACCGCGATCAGGGAGAAACGGGGAATCCAATGGAATGGGTCCCAAATAAGTGTGCCTGGAGAGTTATACTCTGGCTTGAAGAATATTGCAGTGACAAAATTTCCAAATGCTTAACAGGAAGAAATGTGTAGAAATTACGCAACCCGAATGCAGGAGACACAGGTGTGCGACAATAGATCTTGTCTGTTCTATTTTTGTTTCCATCCCAAGGGTTAGGGTATTCAAGGGCTATACATACAAGGGTTTTCCCTGTGCTATATCTCTCTGATATACGTGCAGAGTCCAACAGTAGTACTCGGCCTAATATCTCATGGCACCAACTAAGGAGACTAGATCATACCCTTATTCATACTACCCGACTACCTAGGTACTAGAGAGTATCTTCTTGAGTGTTTTTCTTGGTGGCACTATAGTAGTTAGGCGACCGATTGGTTTATCTATGGAGGGCTTCAGAAGATCTAGGTTGATCCGTATACAGGTGTTGTCTGATGCGCTACCACTCGAAGGGGTACCAACAGGGATTACTAGGGTGGCCAACAGATGTGCACTTAAGTACCAATTGTATTTCCTTTGTGTATGAATCCCTGATTGCGGGTTTATGCATGTAACGACAAATATTTGTAGCTTAAAGACGTCAGAATACATCTCTACCTTGAAAAAAAATATAACCCACAATTTTCTGTTGAGGAAGGTGCTCTGATACCACTTGTAATATTCCAGATATAAAAAACGTATGGAGATCAAAAATAAATGGCTAGAAATGGAAGATGAACAACAATATAACCAGAACAACACCACAATAATACCAAAATGATACCAGAATAACACCAGAAAGAGCACTTTGATTATTGAGAGCAATGTTCACTTGCCTCTTCAAGGGGGCAACCTCCAGCAGAGTAAAGATTTATTACAATAATATCCAATAGAAAACTTCTCATACCCTCACTCATATTTATACTAAATATGTCTATCAAAAGAACAATCTAGAGGAAGATCCTTCTAGAAGCGGAAGCTTTTATTAGGTCTTCTTACATTGGAATTATTCTTCCTTATTGCTAGGACTTATTAATATTGACCTTTATTACATGGAAAAATATTATTCTACCTATGTGAGGGGTTAGGTCCCTAACAATATTGGTTGATCCACGGTCAACACATGCATACCATTTCTCCCCCCTCCCACAGAGCAATCTACTACCTCCCCTTCCAAAGACCTCCCAGTCCAGTCCTTCCCCTCATCCACCATGGTAGGGATGATAAGGCACAACCAAAATATCTTCCTGGGACTCCTCCCTACACAAATCCCTAAAACCCTCAAGAATGACTACAATATAAGGGTTACAGTCAAGCCCTATCATCTCCTTAGTAACAATCAATTTTTGGATGGATTCCACCCCCGAACCCCGCCTCCTACTTAAATCATTAATAGACAACACGAATGAAATACTAGAGCACAGTAGCTTTAACTTACCAGCAGCTGTACTGCTATCGGAGGATGGATTTGGGACAACAGGCTTTAAATATGCCTCCACTTCACACTCCGCTTCAGACCAGCCTAGTGTCATTTTCTTCTGTACCCAAGAAAATTGATGCCGCAGGTGCCCCATTTCTTTACAAACTGCACACCTAAACGAGACCCCCAAATAATCCAACTTCTGTTGGTAGACAGTTCCTCGCCATACAATATCCATCTCTGCATGTAAGCCTTCATTCAGGTCAATTTACCCATCCTCTTGTCTTGACCTGTTAGTAATATTGTATCAACATGTAGGAATTTTCCAAGAGTATTTCCTATCACCTCGAAGGCCTCTATGTTCCAGATCACTAGCAGACGACCAGGAATCAAAACCCAAAGGTGTCTGAACCAAATATTTTCCTTCTTAGGGTTAAATGCATAGGTCCAGCATTAAGAATGATACTTCCATTATTCACAACCCAAACTCTTTTCAACACCTCTTGTGCACCCTCCGAGGATTTAAAAAGGAAACATAACCATCCTTTTGTCAATATAAAGACCTCCGATGAGTATCCCAATACTGGTCTCCATGTTTCTTCAGTCCATCTATGCATGTCCCTAGCCACCATCGAAAAATAACAAAATCTTCCTACAAGCCCATTCATAGAGTATTTTAAGACTTCCTTCATCCCGATATCCCGACCAAGTGTTACAAAAGATTTTTATTTTTTGACCCTCCAATCCTTTAAGCTAGCAAGGGATTTTGCCTCCCCCCAACTTCTATTAATTACAGACCCAATAGAGTCAAACCCCTCTGCTCTGGTATTTGAGCTCCTAGCTCTTCTTCCCTTAACATTTGTGTGTTCCTGCGATCCTTTCTCCTCAGGCCCCACCCTACAACTCCCTTCCTCCGCACCCCAAGTGAGCCTACCTCCCCTAAAATCTGGCTCCAACACTACATCCCTATAAATTCCGAGTCCACGATTATTTCTCCTCTCTGCTTCTAAAGTCAAGGTCCCTGTTACCACTCTCTGTTCTGCAAAAATCGCCGCCAACCCTCCCTCCTCTTAACCCTTACTACAATGGCCTCCCTCCAAAATATTCAATGCAAAGTGTGTCAGTAATACGGCCGGTAGTTCACATGTGACGTCTCCTATGTTCGCTTCCTGAGAAAAAATCTCATTAATAATATCGATGGCTCTATTGTCTGCCGATCCACATTCTGGTTTGCCACTTGTCGAAAAGGTGGTACAATCCATGAGCTTTGTCTCAATATTACATGCCCCCACATCATCTTTTTTTAAAGTCTAATGGTACACCCTTAAATCCTCCCTATACAGCTCATCAGATTTGTGTAGGCACCCCTGGCTCCACCAATAATCATCGTCCAAGCCAACTCCATCACCCTCAACAACTACCGCCATTTTACCCTAAAACCTACCATGTCATCCACATTAAATGAGATTCCACCCTAATCTGACCACCTACCCCCAGCCATCACCTAGACCCTCTAGGCATATAACCGACTCCTCTTCCAAAGTCATCGAGTTCTCATTAACTCGCCCACACAGATCCCAACCAGGGTGGCCTAGTGCCCCCTCTTTGCATTCCTTGTGGGATTGTTTTCTCAGACATCATTTCCTTTTTCATTCTTCTTTATTTTTATTGCAGGTTATTAGTATTCTTTTTCTATCTATTTTTTTTTTGGTTTTGTAGATAAAGCTTCATGCTAACCCTACGATGCTATCCTCAGCATGGCACATTATTTCCACTATTGTGGTTGTTGTTCTTCTATTCGAGAGGTGAAGGAATTCCATTGAGAATTTAAGAAAAACATAAAAGAGAAGGTGGAGCTTCATGGCAATGTGACTCACAAGGCTTAGGTTATAGAGAAGTGGAGATCATAATTTCCATATTAGACAGACGGTGCTAATAGGCCTAGGGATACCTTCACTGTGGAGTCTATAAGGAGAATACTTGAGCTATGAAATTGAGAGTAAGGATCTTAGTTAAAGGAATAAAAATTGTGGAATTGGATTCCTTTATCTCATTTGAACAAATATTTAAGGGTTAAGGTCACATGTTTTATCAACATGCCACCACCAAATTGTATTGTCCCCATTTTTGGATTCTCTTGCTCCGCAGTCAGAGGTGACTTTGTAAGTTTATGTATGCCTAGATAGAGGAGTAAAATGAGGTTAAAAATGAGCTCAGGAAATTTGGAGGGGTTATATGGGGCCCAGGCTGTCCCATTCGTCATTTTTAATCATTAGGATAATTTCTGCATAGTTTGTTCTTGGTTCCGTGGCATTTTGACGATTTCCGTAATTTTGTTTATTATTGGGCATAATTTAATTAAATGTCCTAAATGTGTTATTGGGACCATATTATCTGAAGGGATATACGAGTGTAATAGCTCGTTGGAAACATGATGGAAAGGTCCAAAGGCGGGAATGATGAGAAAGAGATTTCCGACATCCGAGAATGCCTTAGAAGTCAATTAATCACTTTCTGGCATTAAAAAGGGGTTTAAAAGGGTTATAAAGTGAATTTAATCTTCATATGGATTTGGTCAAAGAGAGGAAAAACCTGGAAGGGGTTCAAAGAAGTATAAAAGAAAACTACCACTTCAACTTTCCTCATCATGATTTGACATATTATTGGAGTGCTCTTGTAGCCAGTCTTTTCGTCGGGGTTTTGGGAAAAACCCTTCCACTATTGGTTTAGTTTTGGTGGTGCAACATCCACCTTAGATAGACCAGAGGGAGTTCCATTTAGGGTTTCCATTGGAGCTTATATTACAGGTTATTTCCATTTAGGAGTGAAACATTTACTTGGAGGTTTGGGGGTCTCTCTTCAGAGATCGATTTCTTATTTGCAGGGTTGCTGAGGGAGCCATGAGGCTATTGGGGAAAACTGTGAAGCTAGGGAAGGGACGATCTATCTCTTGTAGGTTTGGAAGGGACCTTGGAGGCCTTGGCATCTAGAGAGGCCTCTACGATCGAATTGGAGGGGTATTCCTAATACCCAACAACATAATGATGAATCATATGCTCTATGGAGTAGGTTGTATGGTCTAAGAAGAGGCCACGAGTTGCTTCACAGGGACATAAGACAAGAAGGTACTCGCCAGGGTGTTTGTAGGGGCAATCCTTCCCCTATTTTGCAGATCACATACATTGGAAGAGTGTCAGACAATTGTCTTAGGTTGATGGATAGTTGGTTGTCATTTATGTCAACCATTGGAGAGTGATATTGTAGATTGATGTCAACCCTTGGAGAAAATCGGGTAGTGAATTCCGGTAGAGCAAAGGTTTCGGTAGTGGACCCAAGGTTGTTTAATGTATAATGGTATGAGTTTTAATATATTTTAAGGTAATACTATTATAGATGGATAGTACATGTCATTCCATTTCTGGTGGTATGTGGAAAGTCACATAACTCCTTACGGTTAGAGAGTTATGGCCATGAGAAGTTGGAGAACCCAGGTTTGGGTAATGGACCCAAGTTTTTTTTATGGATAACGGTATGGGTTTTGATATATTTATAGGTAAGACTGTTATATATGGATAGTACATGTCATACCATTTTTGGTGGTATGTGGAACGCCACATAACTCCTCACGGTTTGAGAGTTATGGCCTTACAAAGTTGGAGGACCCTCATATGTTGGCTTCAAGCCCCAAAAGGTCAAAGAAGTCAAAGAGCTTGCAAAGAATAAATTATTATTTAAATGATAAAGTAAAGTGACAAAGTCAAGAAGGACTATTTAAATAATAAAGTGAAGTGACAAAATCAAAGAAGATTATTTAAATGATAAAGTGAGGTGACAAAGTTAAGCAAGAATATTTAAATGATAAAGTAATGGAGAACTTTCTTATTATGGAAAGTGGTTAACCCTAAAAATGAGGAACATGGGTTAAGTGACCTAGAAATGGGTTAAGTGACCTAGAAATAGGTTAAGTGACCTAGAAATGGGTTAAGTGACCTAGAAGATACTTCTAAGGAAGATATTTGGAGAGTATAAATAAGCGGCAAGGCTCTCTCATTTTACATCACACTTGAGCATATTGAATATCTATAGGTGACTGAGGTAACCAAATGAAATCTAAGCCAAATTTTAGAGGGAAGGTGAAGAGAACAAGGTCATAATTCAAGGGAGGACAAATTATTTTGATGATGCTTTCTAGGATCGATTCGACAAATATTCCTTGTGGGGCATGCTCTACAAGGTTAATCTCTAGAATAAGCCATAATTCAGCAAGGTATGTCATTTTTTCTATAACTCCTTTTCTGAGAGGTTCCAAGTAGTGACACCTGGAGGAATTTCATAAAACACACTGAAGAACATTGTGTACTATTTTTAGATCTTTATTCATTACAGGTACATAGTTATGATTATTTTAAGTTAGGGTTGTTGACTAATCCAAAACTAGTCATGTGAGACGAAAGTAAAGTTTGATGAAAACGCTAGTCTCTTGTTGTTAAAGTTAAGGAAGGTTTGCAGGTATTAGATCATATACACCAAGTCTATTACAGAGTTACAAA
>SNQJ01S0051329.1:52982-69815 GCA_010110895.2 Picea sitchensis
AATTAATAATTAATAATTAATTAATAATTAATAATTAATAATCAATTAATTAATGAAAAGAAAATAATGGAAAATACATGACCATTAACGAAAGGACACTCCGCCCAAGTATATATATTGGGGCCCTAAATTGTAATATAATTATCTCATATAATATTTACTTACAACAACCTCTCATTGAGTTCACTAAGTTTTGTTGAGATTTTCTGTGTGTAATTATTCTATGATAACAATAACATTTAAATCATAAGGCAATAATTATCAGATCTAAAAATTGAAAATTTAACACCCATTCTTGTAGGTATAAAGTTATCTACATATCAGTGTCCCAAGACACATGAAGAGGAAGAGGACATGTTCTGTGTTCCATATGCTAGTGCGATTGGAAGTTTGATGTATACAATGTTCTATACTAGACCATACATTGCACATGCAGTGTGAGTTTTGAGTAGGTATATGTCAAAACTAGAGAAGGAGCATTGGACGACAACACAGAGGGTTTTCAAGTATTTGCATGGCACTAATAGTTATGGATTGTGCTACCAAGGAAGACCAGGATTGGACATAGTGTTGGACATGCATGGATATGTTGATGAATATTGGGCTAGATATTTGGATCACATAAGATATACAAATGAGTATTTGTTTAACCTGTTTGGAGGAGCAGTCAGTTGGATGAGAAAAATATAGTCTGTAGTGGAACTCTAAACTACAGAAACTGAATACATGGAAACCACTCATACAATCAAGTAAGCAACATGGTTACATAGATTTTTTTCATGTATTGGATTGGTACAACAAACTGTAAGGATAGATTGTGACGGTCAGAGTGCAATCTTCCTGGTGAAGAACCTGACTTATCATTCAAAGACAAATCATATTGATGTTCAATATCACTTTGTGAGAGACATGGTTGAAGAAAATAAGGTATTTCTTATGAAGGTGGAAACTTTGAAGAATTTTGTAGATTCATTAATAAAATCTATGAGCACTGAGAATTTCTCTTGGTGCAGACGATTTGTGGGCATTGTTGCCCTAGTTTGTTGACTATGTAACCGTGAACCCCCCTTGTATACAAATTAAACAACAAGTGGGAGAATTTTGGGTATGTGTTATATTCTTTTCACGACTAGAACTAGTGTCCACATTACATCAGGAATGTAGGGGTTTGAGGGTAGTGCCCTCAAATTTGTTTTTTTTCATTTTTTGCATCCATTTTTAGTGGTTTTTCGGCACATGGTTTTCATCGATGGTTTTCTAATTTTGGTTTAGGAATTAGGGTTGTTGACTAATCCAGGTCAATATATTAGGGGTTTTGGATGTCACGGGATTATATATATATTGTAAACAATGAAGAGATGACGATGAATAAAAGATTAGAGGTGCAACTCTAAACAGGTTGTTTGTTTTCTCGATTTGGGTTTCTAGGGTAAAAACATCTGTGTAATATGCGTGTGTGTGTGTGTGTACCATTGTATCTTTATGTTTTATTAAGATTCTATATGAAGGAATTAATTGGGCAAGGTTAAAATCTATGAGGACCTAAATTGGACATAGTGAAGTCAATTTTTTTACATCCAAAATATAATAAGGTCTATTTAAAAGAACTAAAGGAAATAATAAAATCATACCTAAGAATGTGAAAAGATGTTATTAGTAGTGAGGAGCCCCCAATTGTTCTAGAGGAATGGAAAATTAAGGTAAATTATTGTGAAAGAGTTCTTAATAGTTTATATGAAATGTACAATAATCATATAAAAGTGGTTGTAATTGATTCATCTTCTTAGGACTTCTGGCCTAAGACAAGGAAAAGTGTCAATCCTTAATATAATATATAAATTCTATTGGGATCAAGTATAATGGAAGATGATTTTAAAAATATGATGAGTGAACTAGTATATGTTGGACCCAAGTGCAATAGGCCAAATCAACCATTCAATCCTATCAATGATATTTAAAAACAAAATATGTTTCTTGTTAAATCAAGAAAAGAGGATGATGGAGAAATTATTTGGATGCCAACGACCACCTCATATATCTTCCAAGATTATAACAACCATACTCATTATGTTAAGTTTGATTGGTGGAAGCCTACTTAAGGGAAATACACAGAAAAAATATGAGAACAATATTGGCTATTGTCCCTTGAGGACACATCTCTTGAATCTATTCTATTTGATACTATTGTTTGGATATGGATGGGAAAGAAATAACCTTGAAAATATCAATATATATATATAAATATGGCATAGATGTTGTAGTTCATATATAAGAATAAATTTTATTGGAAAGTGGAAATAATTCATGAATGTAATTTTGGCCCTTAGAGGACTCAATAATATATTTGAAAAAACAATTTTTATAGTATGTTGTGTATCAAATGTTCTAGAAATATTTAAACATAACATTGTTAGAAAAATGCACGGGTCTATTGAATGTGGAAACTTTAAATAGTTAGATAATAAGACTTTCTTTCTTTCCTTTGGGAAAATATGTGGTCTTCCAAAATAGTAATTAGTTCATCGAGATGCTCCAATGATGTTTTTCCCTCCAATTTATGCAACTAGAAGTTGATAGTGAAAAAATATCCCTCCTCACCCTCATATCCCCCCTGCTTCCCTCTTTGTTTACACACCTCCATTACCCCCAATTCACCCTTCCATCACTAAATTCCCCCCAAATTTTCCTTTCCTTTTTTCTTCCTACCTTTCCTTATCTTATCCTTCCTCCTCATCCCTGACTCTACCTTCCTTACATTTCTATTCCCACCTTCCTTTTTATTTTTCAATTATGGTGGAGGGAAATAGTATATCACCCTTTCAATGATGTGTTTTTGTCCACTCTACACATTTCCCACCATTCTCACATACCACCACCTTTCCTTTTCCCCTACATATGGAAAAAGGTGGAAATATTGACACCTTTACTTACTCCTCCATATGCATTCCCTCTTTACATCTCATCATCCTTCTCCTTCCATATACATTGCCATGTTGTCCCCACCTCCCATTTTCATCCTTTTACCCTTGCCTATGCCTTCCTTACCTTTTCATTTTCCCCTTCCTTTTGATTTTTCACCTATGCTGGAGGGAAATATTATATAACCCTTTCCATCATACATTTTCCTCCACTCTCTACATTTACCAAAACCCTCACTTATATTTGCCTTCCCTTTTCCCCCACCGAGGGAAGAAGGAAAATATATTGACCCCTTATCTTACTCCTCAATATGTCTTTACCTTCTACCTTCCCTTTTTACATCCTGCCCTTCACCCTTCATCTCCCTTACAATGTCTCCCCCACCATCCGTCTTCTCCACCTTTCCCATATCCAATTTCCTTAGGGTAGAAAGTGAAGCTCTTTACCTCCTCCCTTACTCGTTAGATATCCTCCACTCTTTTCCTCTCCACATCAATAATTTACTTCAAATTTATCCTATCATATGACATGTGGTTATTGTGATGGGCTAGACAAGTGGCAATGAGGGATGAATTGTGTAACATCCCAGTTATAACCCTTATGAACTATAATGTATTATGTAAATATGACTTAGGCTGGTAAGTCGATAAAGTTGAAAAGGGGATAGAGTGCCTAGGAAATGTAATACTTCATATACATTAATAAAATACACCACTGGATGCAAGACAAACAAGGACAAAAGAGATAGGGGGATATGATTCCACGAGAGACGGGGCATGAGGGGATAAGTATTATTATTATTATTTTATTTTAACCATAATTTATTTTATGGAGAAAAGGGGTTACATGAGATTCTTGGGAGGGAGGCCATGTGGCTCTTGTCTTCATGTAATTTAAACATTCCTTGGGGGTTGTTTTGGGTCTTCTTCATTTTCTTCTCCTTCGTCCTTTTTCCTTCACTCACCCAGGATGAATTTGTGTGCTCTTGGTATGAGCATGGATATGAATGGTTTTTTGGGTGGCTCTTGTTTAAGTTTTCTCACAACAACGAATCCTGAGAGTCCCAACATGAAGATTATTGACCAGAAGCATTGGAGCCCTGGAAGGAGATGGACAACCTGAGGGACTGCATGGCAGAGAAGGGGGTCCATCCTCTTGATTTGTGCAAGCTGGGTAGAAGAGAGCTAGTGTAGCTTGGATTGTTGTGAGTGCTGAAAGGCCTGTGATAGCTTGAGTGTTGAAAGGCATGTTAGTATGAGATTGATGGTAGTTCAGATAGAACTGTCCACAACTGAGAATCCTTGGAGTTTCCAATAGGGATATTTCCTGACTAGTAGCACTAGATACTTGGAAAGAAATGGGACATCATGGCAGAGAAGGGTGTCCATTTCTTTGGGTTGTGCAGGATGAGGGGGGAAGAGAGATGGAAGTTCATATTTGTTGTGTGGTTGGGAAACCTGAGAGATAGTTAGACAACTGTTGTGTGTTTTAGATTTGGCCTAAGACCCATTCTTGTGGATTCATAGCCATGGATCGGGGGTGACCTTTTGTTGAGAGTAAAAGAACAACAATGTCTATGGTTGGGAGGAACACCCTTGGTCTACATCCAGTTGGTGAACATTTTCTTGCAAAGATAATGGCTCTCTATGTTTTTTGTATAATTTTTATTTCTGTTGTGTATTTAATTATCTCTGAGATATGCATTTTTAATGTGCCAGTCTGCTGGTTATTTGTTGTGCATGGCACGTTGTTTACTGATTTATGTTGTAGTAGGGATCTTGTCTTATGCATGTGATTTTCATGCCTCTTTTATTAATGAGAAGTCTTTCAATTTCGAGATAAGTTCAAAGAACTGAGTCTTGAGACTATAACATGCCTTGCATGCTGGTGGCTAGGTGTGTTGCAGCCTATTTAAGTAGCGTAGCCTAGCCTGTTGGAGGCTAGGTACGTTACAGATTGGTATCAGAGATAATGGTTAAAAAATTCGACCAATATGGGTCGAGTTTGTTGGTCAGATTCTTGTGGTGGAGATTGATTTATGACCTTGAAATTGTAAAGCTCATGAGAGATGGCATTGTAGGATCACACAGAAGGAAGAACGTCAGATAACCTTTGTAAGGGATCAAGGGATCGTGACTGTCCCTTTCAAATTTGGGAACAATCACCATCATGGGATCAAGGGAGATCTGGATCATTGGATCGGAAGGCAGGTGAATGAGGGTTTTCCGATAAAGGCGAAATCAAGAAGTTGGGAATATTAAGTCCCAACTGTTAGATCTAGCTAATCGATCGTCAGTCATCTATCGAAGCTAATAATTAAAGGTAAAACTTCAGAACTTCGCTGCTACGATGATCTTCGTAGATAGGAAAATCCTGAACTGCCGAAGGCTGAAGTCGTGAAGCATCGTCAACCATCCGATCTGATGGGAGGCGCAAAGCGATCTCCACCATTGATCATGGTCACCTGAATTTGACCACTTCGGTAGTTTTCACTTCGAGAGTTTTAAACCTTGTTGAACTGCTACAACCCAAAGCCCCGAAGCGACAAAGTCCCGAAATTTATGTCGACTATTAGATTGAGGGAAAGACTTCGGGAGTGTTGCGGGCCATTGGATCTAGTAGTGGTGGAAGGGTAGCAAAGTTTGGACTTTGGAACTTTTCCATTCTAGAGATTACTAAATATATTGTAGAGAAAAACCCCAAAGCACCAGAGCCCCAAAGTGCTAATTGCACGAAAGTGTAAATCTGTGATGTCAAATGGACCAATGATTGTGTATCGTCCTTGTGGTTGATGACATGGCTTATGCAACATGGAAGGGGTGTCGTGTGGGAACACATGTCATCCATATTTGGTACCGTTTGGACCCCGATCTACTTTTTTTTGAGTGACACATGGCACATGTGCCACAGGTCCACGTCACCCTAGGTGACGTCAGTGTGCCATGTAATCTCTAGGAGTATGTGACTCCAGGGCATTCGAAGTTTTTATCAGTGAAAAGTGTTGAAGCCCAAATTCTCAAAGGCACAAAGCCTGTCGATCTAGGATCCCTTTGAGACCTTTCTCGACCATTGGATTAAGCTGTGGAAGAAAATGGTAAGTACTTCGGAGGATTGTTACTTTGGGGAAGTGGTAGACTTGGGAATGGAATTATCCTGGAGCCTCAGAGCACCGAATTTCTGAAGCATGTGAGGACCATCCATCCAAACGCTTGATTAAATATCGATCGTTCGATTAAACCATGAATGAATAGTGTAAGTACTTCAACAGATTACCACTCTAGGGAAGTGGAAGACTCAGGAATGGAAATATCCCAAAGCTCTGGAGCATCAAATATCTGAATTGGTTGAGAGTCATCCATCTCAACGTCGAAACCATGGATCTTGTTGAAGCCTCCATATGGGGGTGGGACCGTCCATTCCATATGAGATTAAATCTCGACCATCCATTTTTTCTAGTGGAATGATTGATGGGTTCGACGAATCATTACTCTAGGGGAAGAAAGAAGTTGACAGGTGAAAACAACCAAAGGCCAAATTCTATAGGACTTGGTCCCAACACCGGTCCCATGCTAAGGTAAAAAGGGCTTGGAATTAAACGAGCCCTCGGACTTGGTGTTCACGCAAGATCCTATGTAGAAAAACACAGAGCGTGGCGCTAAAGGGTGATTAAGCCGTGGTTTCGAGCCGTGGTCTGTGGAACTTGGTTTGAAGGAAGCGCCTTTACAGTTTTTGATTTTCTATATAAGCTAAGAGTGCTGAAAGTGGTTTTTTAGGGAGCCCTAAATTTTAGCTCCAATATCCAATTAGGGGAAAGGGTATAGTCTTTGGAAAGATGATTCAAAGGATTTAGAGGAAAATAACATGGAAATATTATAATATGAAGATTGATATAATTTTCTTCATGAATTAAACAAAAAAGGTACTTGTAAATTTAATTGACAATCGTGTATGATGTATATAATTCTAATGAGATGATTGCTTGCATATTTTGGAAGGATTAGAGGTATAATAATATCAATCAGATGTTAGGGTCCTGGAAGAATGACAGATATTTATGAGTTGGATGAGGCAATCAAGAGCTACAAAGAAAGTAAATAAAGGTGAACAAATAAATCAAGAATAATGGAACAAAAGTATTAGTCAACAGCCACAAAATCTGAATAAACTGTAGGTACAACAAAAACAAGAGTCCTCACATAGGATATGAAGCTATCAGGTTAAATATGTCATGGATGGGCATAAAATGAAAAGTATGACTGCCTATCCTTGAAGGAAGAGAGGTGTAGAAAGTTGTAAAGCTTAAGTGTGAAAGAAATCCACTTTTGATATCAGAGTTCATAGTGGAAACAAGATGCCAATGCGGAGAAATTGAATGCTCTCTCTCACTTGAAAAGTGTCACTGAATGAAAATGGACTTGCATTGGGGAATGGTATTAAGTGTGAAAGGTATGGTTTCACATGGAAATGTTAATAAAGTAATATAATGGAGAACTAGGAGTAATAATATTTGATTCAAGAATGTTGTAGTAGAGTGATGGAGTGTTTGAGCTACTTCATTCCAGGGTGTTGGATGTTTCGTAAAGGTAAAGTTGGATATGACTGTCTAGTAGAGGCTGTTCAAAATAAAACACATTGGTTGGATATTAGAATGGCCAAGTGGAACTTGGCTGGAAAGTGTTCAGACTAGGGAATCATAGTGAAGATGAGAAGAATGGGAGAACACAAGGAAACATGGATCTAAAGGAGTTCAAGGACAACCAACTACAACATAAATAGATAAATAAATAAGTGAATTACAAAAAGTCCACTAGAGTGCATGAGGAATACAATGAAGTTAAAATGCATATGAATTAGTAGGCATGCTGACAGTAATTGCTTGGTGCACATGGATGTGTAATTGCACATGCTTGAGTATGCATATAACATACTTGTGAACTTAGAATAGTCTATTTTTATGAAATAATGATTGAGTATGACTAATGATGGATAATGTATTCAGGAAAAATGATATACCAGGGTTAAAGATGTGGATGTTGTTGTTGCTTATGATTTCCATCTAGGTGAAGACACATGAGGGTGTCAGGAATGGTGATCAGAATGATAAAGGAGGAAATATGTGAGCCTCCACAAATATCAATTGGTTAGATAGAAACAAGTAGGGTGAGAACAACCAGGAAGGTATGCATTTAGTTTATGTTGATGCATACATTTTGAAGGGGATTGAGGTAAGATGTCCCTCAGTTAATTTTCAATATTTAAATTGATATGTAATGGACAAAGGCCTAGAGTATGTAAATGTTGTTGATGCTAGAATGAATTTAGATAAAATGTTGGTCTCATATTATGTTATGATTGGTTATGGGATCATAACCAATTTAATTCAAGAGCCATAATCCTTCTATAACAATGAATATCCATAGAGCTAGTCATGTGTGAGACCATAATATGGTTAGATATGGAAGGGCTATAGCGCTATGTGAGTGCTCAATAATATCTACTGTATATCTGATGTTTGGATTGCAAAATCCTTGTCGACACTGAAGATCACTTGAGAATTATATTCTTGGTGTTGTGTTTGGGTTGAAAAGGAAGGTATCCAAATAGTCAGGAAAGCAGTAGGAAGTGTGTGGATGATGTGTTGAGGCATTTTCCAAACCTTCCAATTCATTGTGGTGGATTGCATGAAACAATTATGTGGTATTATGTAGTCGATGCATGGATGCATTGTATATATGTGGCCATGGGTATTGGCAAATTGATTGTCATTTTATTTAGTAATTAATTGTTGTATTATGAAAAATCTGTGGTGCTAAAAATACATAATGAAGGATAGATGCATTATATTTAATATGAGTACTAGCTGAAGTTGGTTGGATTGTTGTTTGTTACAATTCCAAGATTAGTTTTTGGAGCTATTAAGAATGTTACCAGTGATAATACATGAATCATTGAATGCATTTAGGTGAATGCATGTATATATATATTATATAACATAGAAATGATTATGCTAGCAACTGAAATGTTGTGAGTATTTCTAACTCATGAAGTTGAAAACCCTTCAAGAATGGCTAGATATTACAACAAGAAAGTTTTAGGTTAAAGAAGCTTCATAATGATAATTTACATAAAATCTCTGTTGAGGGGATAAAGTGATAAAAATATTTCTAGATAGAAGAAAGAAAATATTGGTTGATAATACATGTGTATGTAATGATGAGTTCATCCCAATTGATAGTTTGATTAATAGAAGTGATTGAATTAGAGTTGTAAAAAATTCTGAGATCACTTTGTGATTTTGTTTTGAATCTTTACCATGAAAAAATATATATCTTGTACATGAGATATTGACAATTTGTTTGACCGAGGAATGTTGAAATTGTAGGAAAAAAGGGTCTTGGATATGGTAGTGTTGTAAGACATAAAGAATACCAATGCCTATTGTTGCAAGAGGCAAATTATTATAATCATAAGCTCATGTCTGGAAATTTTAGGTTTTTCCTATACAAAATAGTTTTGGGAATTATAATTTAATAATTATTGACAAATTGTCTGGTTGAATGTAAATTGAAGAAATTGCAGGTAGGATGGTCTTGGATATGGAAGGGATGTAATCCATATGGAATAATGATATCTACATCTGTAGAAGACAAACATTTTTAGCACAAAGTTCATGCATGGGAATTATATTTTCCTGTATAAAACCAATTTCAGAAATTAATAATTACAAATTGTTATTTTATGCTAACAATTGTGTGGTCAAATGGAAGGTTGAGGAAATTTCTGGTGGAATGGTATTGGATATGGCAGGGATGTAATCCCATAAGGAAGAATGATATCTACAGTTTCAGATCCAAACATTATGAGCATAAAGCTCATGCTTGGAAAATTTTGTTTTCTTGTATAAAACAGATTTGACATTTATGATTGGAAATGGTTATAATGATATCTCATGATGACTGTATGTGTATAATACATATGAGATATTGGATATGCTAGCTGGAAAGCATGGAAAGGGCTACTGTTGTAACATGAGAACTTTTTGTCCCTACAAATATTCTTGTGCAAGAAATCCTTGGTCAAACAATATGAATTGCCTAAGGGATTGTATAGCAGAGAAGGGGATCCCTGAACCTGGGCCTAGAAGGTGAGTGACCGAAAGGAAGAGGAGACTTTGATAGTTCTTGTAAAATATTGATTGGAAGCATGCACACAATGGGTATGTCAAGGAAAATAGTGAGACAAGTTAACGAGACAACCATATGGATGCAGATCCATGAAACACACAAATACATATTGTACTGGATTATGAAAATTTACTCTTAGATTATGAAAAAAAATAAAAAATTTATGCACAAATTGTGAATTGACATGTTTGCTGATTCAAAATTTTGTAGGAAAACGATGAATTTTGAGGATCTAGAAAGGTACCAGACTATGAGGGAAAAGAAGAAGGTGATGCTGGAGTAACTGAATGACAAGGGCATAGAATGAATAAATTCCAATGGACTTGTTGCAGCCGGAGTTATGGAAGCCACAACTCTGAAATTTCCTTGCCGAGTGCACTGGAGCCTTGGAGAGAAGTGGAACAGCCCGAGGGACTACATGGAAGATAAAGGGGTTCATTTCTTTCTGTTGTGTAGGGATGAGAGGGAAGGAGAGCTTGCTAGTTGGAACTACTTCCAAAAATATAAATTTTGAAGATCATTATACATGTTTTGGGCATGGATGATTTTAGGGGCTAAATTTCGCTCATGGGCTAATTTTCCATGGTTTTTCCAAAAATGAGATTCACTATTTTAAAAATGATTCGCCCAAATTCTATAGGATAAAATTATTTTACCTTAAAAATCGCCAAAATTTTANATTTCGCTCATGGGCTAATTTTCCATGGTTTTTCCAAAAATGAGATTCACTATTTTAAAAATGATTCGCCCAAATTCTATAGGATAAAATTATTTTACCTTAAAAATCGCCAAAATTTTATAAAAACTATACAAAATCCTTAGTAATTTGAATATTTTTACAAAAATATCGCCAATCATTTATAGTTGGCATATGAAGGATTAGTAAGATTCGCCAAGGTTTCTACATTTTAAAATAAATTTCCATCCTTAAAATCATCCCTAGTTTTGGGTCAAAATGCCTATGCATACATGTTTAATTTTAGGCCAGAGTGCCTATTTATATAATATTGGGATGGATTTCTTGTGTGGATTAAGCCCAAAGGGCCTAGATTTGTAATGTTAATAACATTGGAATGGTGTTGTGCACTGAGGACAGTGCCAAAATAAGAGGGGATGTAACATTCTGGTGCTAACCCTTATGAACTATAATGTATTATGTAAATATGACTTAGGCTTGTGATTCGGTAAAGTTGAAAAGGGGCCAGAATGCTTAGGAAATGTAATATTTCATATACATTAATAAAATACACCACTGGCTGCAAGATAGGCAAGGAAAAAATAGTTAGGGGGCTATGATTCCATGAGATAGGGGGCTTGAGGGGATACGCCTTTTTATTATTATTTTATTTTACCCATAATTGATTTTATGGAGAAAAGGGGTTAAATGAGATTCTTGGGAGGGAGGCCATGTGGCTCTTGTCTTTATGTAATTTAAACATCCCTTGGGGGTTTTTTTGGGTCTTCTTAGTCTTCTTCTCCCTGGTTCTTCTTTTCCTTCTTCCTTTTTCCTTCACTCACTAAAGATGAATTTGTGTGTTCTTGGTCTGAGCATGGATACACATGGTTGTTTGAGTGGCTCTTGTTTAAGTTTTCTCACAACTGCAAATCTTGAGAGTCATAGCATGGAGATTCTTGACTAGAAGCACTGGAGCCCTGGAAGGAGATGGACAACCTGAGGGAATGCGTGACAGAGAAGGGGGTCCATTCTCTTGGGTTGTGAAGGCTGGGTAGAAGAGAGATGTTGTACATTAGATTGTTGTGAGTGCTGAAAGGCCTATGATAGATTTAGTGTTGAAAGGCATGTTAGTATGATATTGATGGCAGTTCGGATAGAACTATCCACAACTGAGAATCCTTGGAGTTTCCAGTAGGGAGATTTCCTGACCAATAACACTGGATCCATAGAGAGAAATGGGATAGCCATAGGGAATACATGGCAAAGAAGGGTGTCTATTTATTTGGGTTGTGTAGGCTGAGGGGGAAAGAGAGATGGAAATTTGTTTTTGCTGTGTGATTGGGAAGCCTAAGAGCTAGTTAACCAACTTTTGTATGTTTTAGATTTTTCCTAGGACCCTTCCTTGTGGATTCCTAGCCCCGGCTCAGAGGTGACTTGTTTTTTAGAGTGAAAGAAAAACAATGTCTATGGTTGGGAGGAATGTCCTTAGTCTGCAGCCAGTTGGTGAACGTTTACTTGTAAAGATAACTATTTTTTTTTTTTTCCTGTGTAATGTTTATTTCCGCTGTGTATTTAATTATCTCTGAGATATGTATTTTCAATGTGCCTATCTACTGGTTAATTGTTGTGCATGGCACATTTTTTACTGATTTATGCTATAGCATGGATCTTGTCTTATGCATGTGGTTTTCATGCCTCTTTTATTAATGAGAAGTCTTTTGATTTTGAGATAAGTTCAGAGAACTAAGTTTTGGGACTGTAGTGTGCCCTACCTACTAGTGGTTGGGTGTGTTGCATCCTGTTTAAGTAGCGTAGCCCAGCCTGTGGGGGGATGGGTACATTACAAATTGACACAGGATGTAGATGATTTGGAAGGGGGTAGTGGTTGCATGCACATAAAATTTACATAGGGGAGGTACAAGGACGAAGAGGCATAATGACTCTGTTTCATTGAAAATACAAGGTGAACACATTCACATTTACAAAGTGTGAAGACTTCTCTCACATGATGAATGTATTATTTCATTTGTGCACGAAATCAAACAATTGTAATTGAATGAATTGCGGAAGCATATGCATCATTGGATGTATATGCATATGTATCCAATGATGCATATACTACCAAGTGTTCCAATAAATGTACCATATTTCAGAGCGTAAATATCATCAAAATGACCAAGTTCCCTATCATTATTTTTTTATCATCTAGTAATAGGAAAACACATGTGGGAGTTGTTCTATTCAAGAGATAGGGATGGTGCAATATCCTGACTTATTAGATTGAGAGATATACGGGGATGAAAATGTAATATACCTAGGGAGGATAATATGGGGTAACTATGGAGGTACTCGAGGGGATAATGAATGTAATGTGGCCATAATCATGGAACAAACCCACTTGGTAGTTGATGGGTAATAAATAGGCCCACTAGGTAGTTAAAAATAAATAATATAATAATAAGGAGCAATTGACATAGATCCCTAATAATACTCATGAGAAAGCATAAATACACATTAGTACAATTTTATTGATATAGGTTGGATGTATTATCTTGTAGCAAGCATAGCTTGTGGAGTGATTCCTTCCATAAGAAGTATTTGACGTTGTTACCTTAACTTAATGATTCTTCTCTATATTCTTGTGTTTATTGGTGTGAGTATTTTTGGTATCTCTAAAGTTTAAGGGTGTATTTATGAATTTAAGGGCTATATTATCTCTTATATATACCAAGGTTCACTACAATTGGTTATTAGATATCTTTCTTGGGTACAAAGTGGAAGATTTTGATTTTTTTGTAAATTTAAAGAGGATGACAACATCCAGGTTGATTTTTATTTTATTTTTTGAAAAATATGAAGAAACTTGTTGTAAATCTGATTTTCTCTTGAAAAAAACCCAATTAAGAAAAACACCATCCAAATTAGAGTGTAGGAAGTGGGGCTATTGCTGATTTAAAATACATTATTTTAGGGTTTTTTCTAGTGATGACCACAGGATTTGCAGATTATATATATTTTTATAGAGTGAAAAGAATTTAGTCAAACATGTGCCAATAGTTGTAGAGTGGTCATGGAATTTCATAATTGTGGTCATACTAGCCAATCAAAGAAGTACTTCCAAAGTCATGGTCATTTTACATCAACCACCTCAATGTTGGGTATGTGTTATATTCTTTACAAGACTAAACCTAGTATATGCATTACACTAGGAACATGGGGGTGGGGGGCTTGCTATTCTCCCCCTACCAGGGGGTTGCGAGGGGGGAGGATCCCTTGATTTTTTTTTTGGCAGTTTTTCGCGTCCATTTTTAATGGGTTGTCGTCACATGGTTTTCACTGATGGTTTTCTGATTTCGGTTAAGGAATTAGGGTTGTTGACTAATATAGGTAAATGTATTAGGGGTTTTGGATGCCATAGGATGCTATATATATTGTGTATTAAACAATGAATAAACATGATGAATAAATAATTATAGGTGCGACTCTAAACATGTTGTTGGTTTTTCTAGTTTGGGTTTCTAGGGTTTAATCTTTGTGTAATGTATGTGTGTGTTCCATTGTATATTTTCTATTTTTATTAAGAATCTATTTGTAGTAATTAGTTGTACAAGGTTAAAATATACATTTGGTATCAGAGAAGTTATTATCTTTAAGGGGACACATTTGTGGCTAATTGTTTGTCTTGGGTCTATGATAAACCTTTTTTTTTTTAAGTAAAAAAGTGTGTTACCTGCTATATAAAATTAATAAAAATACAGAGAGATATAAGTTTACTGTGCCACCAAATGTGCTGCCATTTTACTGGAAACCAGCACAGTTTGGGGCAAGTGTAGCATGTCTAGGAAGATATGCTTAAAATATTGTTTCACCGTTTGTCCTGCCCGAAGGAAACTAGGACAGATGACGATAGATTGTCTTAACTCTGAACAACAACATAATTGAAAACCAGACTAAAAGACAAACTCAAATACCTAGTGACCAGTCGCTCTTGTCCTCCTGACACACGGATTTGGCTTGAATGACAAACGACTGTGCGCACGTTGGGCATTTTTGATTAGCTAGAGCATTGGAGTAAGCATTCAGGAGCAGGTCCAAGCACTGTCCCATGAGGATGGATTTGTGTTCCTGGTCTACCATTTAGCCTCGGAGTTCAAACACGAGATCCAGGTGTGCTGCGCGGAGGAGTGGAGCATGCAATTCATTGGTAACTACCTCTCCTGAGGTTTCTTTCATCGCTTTGGCTTCGACCTTGTCCTTGTCCATGGCGACAATGTCTGTGTGGTGCATCATTACCACACAGGCTCTTTTTGAGCCCTCATCCTCATATGGCATTTCCTTGACGTAGCAGGTTGGGATGTCTTCGCAGAGCCTCCTCCTTTTCGTGTCTGTTTCTTGAGGTTCCAAGGCTATCACAATATCATCCTGGCATGGTATTTCCTCTACATAGCAGATTGGGAACTCTTCATCAGGCTCTTCCTTCAAGCTACTTCCTACTTGTGTTTCAGGCTCAATTGTAGGAATTTCAACTTTCTTCATGTCTATGGGTTTCCAATTATCCTGAGCTGGTGGAGTATGGGCTCTCCTCTTCGTTGTAGAATCAATGACAGTAGCATGGAGTGCCATACGAGAAACTCTCGCTCTTTGCCTCAGGATAGAATTGGCCATCGAGAGTGCATGCTCCATCTGCTACCTTCTCTGTCATTGCGCAGCGTGGGTGTGCCAAGATGAACCACGGCAAGGCTTGCCTCACTCCCTTGGCATTGCTAAGGAGGAGTGAATATAAGACACCCTCGGATTCGACGGGATACAAAAGAAATCACACCAGAGCTCACAATCGACAGGGAGGTCCAGAACAAGAATGAACTAGCTATGTCCCAACCTCCTCACTTTCATATTTTCATGGGACAACAACACCTGGATCCGCCTTAACTCAATTATATTGAATGTTTGCAGTGCCAACTCTTTAACGCGAGGGAGAAGTCCTGAATCTGTATGACTGTTGTACTGGCTTTCTCCCATCTTTAATACTGAAGGGATGGGGAGAGGCCTACAACATTTAAGCCATGGTTCAATGCTAAGCCAAGTGGCGAAGTTGTCCTTCATGTCACCCCATCCGGTGCTATGATAAACCTTGTTACAGTGGGAGCTTTATGGTATTGATTGTTGTGGTGAAATGAAATGTAGAGTAGTTCAAAAATAGAGATCGATAAATTTAATGGGAAACATTTTGAGCTATGGGAGCTCAATATGGGAGATCTATTTGTGGGAAAATATCAATGGATCATTGTGGATCAAGGTACTGCATCTACAAGAATTCCAACAAAATACTGAGAAACGTTGGATTGAAAGGAGAAGACAACAATCTGGCTGTGTCTCTCAAATTCAATATGACTGAATGTGTCAGGGGAAGCTACAACCAAACAATTATGGGATAGGTTAGGGGATTTGTATTAGTCTAATTCCCCGATAAACAAATTGTTCCTGCATAATGAGTTTTACTTCCTGAGGATGAAAGATTGAGACTTGGTGATAGAGTATTTGAATGCCTTCAATACTATGGTAAGTCAACTATTTTATATTGATATTAAGATTTATGATGAATATAAGTGTAACGGTTTCCTATGCTCTTTACTAGAATTGTGGGATATTTTGGTTGTATACATAGGCAGTAATTCGACTACTTTAAGTTTCAATGATGTGGTCTCATCCTTGTTGTTGGAGGAGATGAGGAAAAAAAACATGGAAATCCAGAGACCAAATGCCTTATTTGAAAGAGAGACACTCCTAGAAAATAAATAGATATAAGTCATCAAGTGGGAGATATAAATCTAGGGTAAGATCTAAATATCTCAAAAAAATTGTAAAGGTATTCTAGAGATGTGGAAAAGGGCACTACAAGAAACAATGTAGATCCAAAAGTGTTGAGAGAGGGAAGGCATATGTAAGGTAGCTAGAGAGGTAGTGGGGGGGCCCAGAGGGCCCATAGTGATAATAGTGGAGGTCATTCAATGTAAGGTGGACTAGGTCCACTATATTATTAAATAAGGCCCACTA
>SNQJ01S0051329.1:69825-90977 GCA_010110895.2 Picea sitchensis
CTCTCTAGCTACCTTACAACATATGATGATGCTCCTTCAATAGAATAAAAAAACTTTGTGTTCAAAGGAGGGGATGTGTACTTGGATTCTTCAAGCACACATTCATATCATGAGGAATGGATGGTTGATTCAGTTACATCCTTTCATATGACTCCTCATAGAGAGTGGTTCTGTGAATATGAAAGGTACAATGGAGGTGTTGTTTTCCTAGGTGATGATTCGATAGAAAAAATCATAGGATGAGGAAAATTCAAGTTGAATCTCATGGATGGAAGGATTATAGCACTCCCTAGTGTTATGCACATCCCATGATTGGCCAAAAATTTGTTTTTTGTAAGAAAAATGGATGATGTAGGGGTAAAAAAAGTGTTTTAGAAAGAAACCTACAGGATGGTTCGAGGGGAAATGGTGTTGCTAAAGGGAGTTTGGATTGGAACTATGTCTAAGTTGTTGGGACTCACTATTAGTGTAGGTGAAATAGTTCCATTGTTTCTTATATTGAATTTGAAGAAGAAAAAAACTCCTACAGTCTCTGGAGAAAATACTATGTCGTGGCATCAAAGACCGGGGCATATCGGAGAGAAGGGCCTTCGAGTACTACATGGTAAAGGTATGGTTGAAGGTATGAAAAATTTCTCTCTCAATTTTTATTTCTGTTCACGTTGCTTATATAGGAAGAACACATGTGTAAAATTATCCTCTGGTACTATGAGGGTTGAGGGAATTTTACAGTTGATGCATAGTGACGTATTTGGACCTATGTCTATTTCATCAATGAGTAAATATATGTACTATGTATAATTTATAGATGAATTCTCAAGGAATACATGGATTTATTTCCTTAGGAATAAATATGAAGTGTTTGACAAATTAAAATAGTTTAAGGCTCTTGTGGAGAATAGAAAAGAGAAGAGAATTGAGGTGCTAAGGATGGATAACGATGGATAATTAAGCATAAATTAATTCAAAGAATTTAGTAAGAAGTGAGGTATAAAAAGGTATAAGACTACTCCATACACACCTCAATAAAATGGAGTTGCAAAAAGGATGAACAAGATGCTAATGGAAAAACCAAGGAGCATGCTCAATGGTGCCGATTTAGGACAAGAATTCTAGGAAAGGGAGTGGGTACTAGATGTTACTTAGAAAATCGATCACCATCATCAGTGTTGGATGAAAATACTCCACAAAAGGTATGGAATGGTAATACAACTCTCTTACACATCTCAAAGTGTTTGGTTGTGATGCCTATGTTCACGTTCTAAAGGAAAACAAGAGTAAGTTGGATAAAAAGGATGAAAGTGTATCTTTATTGGTTATGAATTTTGTCTAAAAGGTTATAAGATTTGGAACCCAAAAACTAAGAAGGTAGTGTATAGCTGAGAAGTAGAATTTAGAGAAATCAAAGATGTTTTCAAACATGAAGTCCTACCAAGGGAAGAAGAACCAGAGAAAATAGAGTTTGAATTAAAGGATAATGAATCAGAATCTATAGAAGAATAGGAATAATAAGAGGAAGAGCCTCATACTTCCGTATTGAGGAGATAGGTTCGGGAAAGAAGACAACTGAAAAAGTATACTCCACCTGATCTATACCAATTTTTTTTTGTGTTACTCATTGTGATCGTAGAACTATTAGGGAGGAAATGGATTCGAAGGACGACAAACTATGGATAAAGTCCATGGTTGAAGAAATGGTAGCCTTGGAAAATAACGAGGTTTGGGATCTAGTGGATTTTCCAGCGGGAATAAATTCCATTCACAACAAATGGGTGTCTAATAAGAAGTTGAATGCAAAAGAAAAAGTGGAGAAATAAAAAGTTCAATTAGTAGCAAAAGGTTATTCCCAGGTAGAGGGAATTGATTTTGGTGAAATTTTTTCTCCTATTGCTAAGTTAACTTCTATTATATTTCTTTTATCTATTGCTACTGCTTTTGATTTTGAAGTAGAAAAGATGGATTTGAAGATAACATTCCTACATGGGGATCTGGAAGAAGAAATCTACATAAAGCAACCATAATTCTTTGTGGTGGAGGGAAATAAAGAGTTGGTATGCAGGATGAAAAAGTCCTTGTGTGGGTTTAGAAATCACCAAGGATGTGGTATAAAAAATTTGATACTTATATGTTGGGACTTATCTTCACAAGGAGAAAAGTTGATCACTATGTGTATTTCAAATTAATCAGTGATATTCTTATTTATTTGGTCATGTATGTGGATGATATGTTTTCGATATGAAACACCAAGGAGATTATCCATGATGTGAAAACTTAGTTGTCCTCAAACTTTGACATGAAGGATCTTGGTGCTGTGAATTTCATTTTGGGAATGGAAATTAAAATAGATAAGGAAAATAATAAACATTGGTTAAATAAGAGAAAATATATTAAGACAATATTGCAAAGGTTTAATATGAAGGAATGTAAACCGATAAGGGTTCCTATTCCTATAGGTGTAAATTTATTTGTGGATCCGTTTCCTAAGACACAAGAAGAGGAAGAGGACATGTCCCGTGTTTCATATGCTAGTGTGGTTGGAAGTTCTATTTTTATGAATCAACGCCTTGAGAACGATAAAAAAAATCAATGAGTAATCGTCCACTTTAAGGGGGAAACCTCATTTTGTAATAAATTAAGCATACAATATGAGATATGATATCCTAGGACTAGGTATCCTTGGTATATATATAGGACAAAAATGGTCAATTATAATGAAAGGGTGCAATGAAGGGGTTCTAGCAAACATACAAATATAACACAAGAAATGTAATAATTCAATAAGGAGCTTAATGAGGGGTTTTATACATAACATGAGGATTTTTCTAGGGCTTAACATTCTCCTCCCCTTCAAACAAGTATTTTCGTCAATACTTGACTAACCATGGGTGGTTCTGCAAGAAGAAATCATCTTCCTATGTCACCTCTTTTATTGGTAGGTTCTTCCATTCAATGAGGTACTCTGTAATTGCTCGATTTCTTAGCTCCTTAATCCTTATTTCAAGGTATTTTTTTGGTTCTGGTATGATTTCCCCTTCTTCATTAATATAAGGTAAAATAGTTTTTACTAGGATCTTGTTTTCGATGACCTTCTTTAAGCAAGAAACATGGAATATTGGATGTACAAATGAAGATGGAGGAAACTCCAATTTATAAGACATACTTCCAATCCTTTGAAAAACCTTAAACTATTTCCATGAATGTTGTGACTACTTACTTTCTTTAAAAGGATGAGAAAGAGAGAAAAAATAGGAATACTTTGTCAGTTGATCCAATACTACCATCATTACAATCTTTCCTTCATATTTGGGTAAACCTGTAATAAAATCCATTGAAACTTCTTCCCAATGTTGACTTGGTATAGCTAATGGTCGTAGGAGACCTAGAGTCTTGATATCTCTTCCTTATTATGTTGGTAGACCATAAATTTAGACACAAAATTTTGAACATAGGTTTTAAGACCTTCCCAGGAAAAATCCTTCTTAATGCCATGGTACCTTTTAAAGATTTCTAAATGTCCTCCTATAGGAGAAGTGTGAAATTTTAGAAGGACCTTTTGTTTGATTTAGGAATTCTTACATAAATATAAGTGTTCATGATACCATAGAAATTAATTCTTCCATTAAAAATCGTCTAATGATTTTGGGTCCTCTTGTAGTTGTTGAATGATCTTGCATACCTCTTTATCTTGCTTCCATTCTATCCTTCTTCCACCCAATCTGATTGTAGAATAGAAATAACACATAGTGAACCTTTTGTTTCTTCTTCTTCCTTGAAAGGGCATATACCACAACATTATGTTTTCCTTTTTTTTGTAGATGATTTCAAAGTCATAACCTAGCATCTTTGTAACCCATTTTGGTTTCTCTTATGAAGATAATCATTACTCCAAGGAGTACTTCAAACTTTCATGATTTTTTTTTTTACTTTGAAGTGTCTTCCTATTAGGTAAGGGTGCCATTTCTGAACTGCATGTAGTATGGACAACATTTCTTTTTCACAAATGGGTTTGAATAGGTTTTTTTCCTTTAAGTTTGATGATTTCAAAGGCAAGGAGCCTTCCTTGTTGCATTAAAAATGTATAAATTCTATGGCTTGAGGCATCACACTCCACAATAAATGTTTTTTTAAAGTCAAGTGTGGCTAGGACAAGCATTATACATAGACTCCTTAATTGTTTCAAAATATTTGGTTGCTTCTTTGGTCCAAGAAAATTATTCCTTCTTTAATAATGTTGTTATAGGTGCTGCTATTTTTCCATAGTTATTGAAAAAATTGTGGTAATAGGTTGTCAATCCTAAGAATCCTCTAAGTTTCTTCAAGGTTTTGGGAATTGTCCATTCCCTCATATATTTAAATTTTTTTATGGTCCACTTTTACACCTTCATGAGATACAACATGACCCAAATATTCCACTTATTAAACCCCAAAGAGACACTTGGAAGAATTTGCATAAATTTGTTTCTCTTCCAATAGTTGTGATACTATGTCAACATGTTGTACATTTTCTTCAAAAGATTTTTTGTAGATTAGTATATCATAAAAAATTACTAACACAAATTTTCTAAGGAAGTGCTTGAAAATAGAATTCATCAAGATTTGAAATGTTGAAGGTGCATTAGGAAGTCCAAATGGCATAACCAAAAACTAATGATGAACTTCATGTGTTCTAAAAGTTGTTTTAGGAATGTATTCCCGCCTCATTATGATTTGATGATATCTCGAATGAAGGACCAACTTAGTAAATATATTTTCTCCATGAAATTCATCTAATAATTCATCAACGACATGAGTAGGAAATTTATCTTTGATGGTCATTTTGTCGAGTTGTCTATAATTTGGACACATATTCCATGAAACATGTTTTTTTGTAATCATCACCACTAGACAAGATAAATAAATTTGGCTAGGTTGAATGATGTCGGTGTAACACCCCTGTTTCCCCCAACTTGTAATTAATAATTAATTAGGGTTACCATGTTGTGGCATGGGAACAATGTAAATGTATTATTGTTTGAGTTGCCAATAGCTGATTGTGGGGGTGAAGCCTTGAAAGTACAAGCCATGATATCACTAGAGGAAAGAATGTGAAAACTATAAGAGAGGTTTCATTATATCAAATAAACCCAAATTTCCCTTTGATGAGGATAATAAACCTCCTTCAGATCCCAAGGAGAGAAATCAGTTAATGAAGAAAGGACCAGTGGTTGAATTATCAACCACTCCCATGAATGGAAGGATGGTCTAGTTGCATAATTTCAGCCCAAAGTACCACTGGTTATGACAGACCAAGCTGATCCGAGTTCCCTTCTGACAGAAGGAACATGATGGGTCGAGAACCATCCTGGGAAAAGATATACAAAAAATAGAGACAAGGATATAGGGGGATAGAGACAGAGAGAAGAACGCGCAGAGCTCTCCAATGGATGATGAATGGAAGGCTGTGAGCTTTATGCTGAGTGAGCATCTAATAAACCTTGCCAAGGACATGAAAAAGAAAGAAATATTTGAAAGTTTGTAGAGAACAGAACCCAAGAAGAAGTTGAAAAAGAGAAAGAATCCTTGAGAAACTGTGAGACTTCCCTGGTGATATCATGGCTTGGCACGAGGGTGGACAAAGTGATAAGAATGAATGCCTATGAGCCTATATTTGGGTGGAAGGACTAACACCCACATTCAATTAGTTGGCTACCACCTGTAATAGATAAGTAATCACATATTTTGTGTATTTAAGTGGTACTGTGAATTAAAGTTGGATATCCTATGAATATTGGAGGAATGGATATGTTTTCTTAGTGATTTATACTATATCCATTTTTGTGTATGATTGATTGTGTAATTAGGTAAGTAAGAAATTATATGGATTTGACATGATTTGTACTCGTAAATGCTTGCGCCCTGTGGTGGCATAATATAGAGCCACGTACTGTTAAAGCTCAGGAGAGATAGTGCACGTATGCACAGGCTCTCTATGAGGCAGGCAGAGACTGAGAACCACTTAAGTTCTAGAGTTGAGGAATGAGCGTAAGGGGTACACTAAAGAATTCTTCCAAGCATTAAGTTCAAGAGAAAGAGCACAAATCTCTTAAGCCTTTTAGAGCTAAAAAATCTCAGGAAGAATAACGAGATTGAAGTATCAAAAGGGAAGGTTCATTTTTTTGGAAGACGAACAAACGAGATCTGTTCGGGAAGAGCCAAGGTTCGTTGTGATCGTTGGATATGGGAAGGAGCACAAGATTTAACCCCTTGATTCCTTTGGACTTCACAAGTTCAGATAATTGAGAAATTTCGTTTGAAGGGAGGTAAAATCCATGAAGTCTCGAAGTCCCGAAGTTAATATGGACCTTAGATCTGAGGATGCCTGGGAGCCATATCGATCGTCAGATCTATGAGATAGTCAGCTTGGCATTGACCAACTCAAAGAGATTTTAGTCGAGGAGTGAGTCAACCTCCCGAAGGTCAAAGTTCACCTGAGACGTTGATCTCCGAGGACAGGTGTCAGAATATCTACCACTTTGGAGAAAAGTCACTCCGTAGGAAAGCTTGTGGCAAGAGGCTCACTCTGTAGGAAAGTTTGTGGCAAGAGGCGAGAACTCCCAAAGGGAGAAGTGGCAGAGTTCATCATGATCGTTGATAGTAGGGGATGCGTGTCTGGAGATATGACACTCCAGGAGAATTTCACTCTGGAGGTTTGCGTTGGTGAGTACTTTGAAACTCCCAAAGCATGAAGCCCTGAAGTGATCTGTAGCCATCGATTTGTGGGAGACACGCATCGATAGATCATTAACTCCACGTGAAAGCCTTTAAGGAGAAAGTGAGTGTGGAAAGGTAGAAACTCCCGAATGCCAAAATCCCAAAGTAAACCATGACCATTGATCGAGAAGGAAACGTGGTTCACGATATTTGACTCCGAAAGAATGTACTCTGGTAAGACGTATTTTTGGAGCATTCGGATCACCCGGATGACAAAGTCCCGAAGTGAACCTGTACCGTCAGATCCAAAGGGACGCATGGCAAAAATCCATTGTATTCGGGTGAAATCACTCTGGAGAGGAACGAGTGTGCATGAGTTGAAACTCCCAAAGACCAAAGAGCTGAAGAGAACCTGGACCGTCAGATCCAGGGGGACATGTGGCAAAAATCTGTTGTATCTGGGTGAAATCACTCTAGGAGGAACGAGTGCGTAGGAGTTTGAAACTCTCGAAGCCCGAATAACTAAAGTAGTCGGGGGCTATCGATCTGTGGGAGGAAACATGTCAATAGATCATGGACTCTGGGTGAAACCCTCCCGGAGCAAGTGAGCGTGGAGAAGTTGAGAGTTGAGATTCCCAAAGGCCGGAGTCCCGAAGTGGATCTTAACCATTGATTGCGAAGGGACGCGTGGAGCTCGATCTATAACTCTGGGTACAATGTACTTAAGAGGAAAAAGGCGTAGGAATGTTTGAAACTTCTAAATGTCGAAGCCCCAAAGTGAATCAGGACTGCCAGAATCCCCAAGGACATGTGGCGTTGGATTGTGAACTTCGGAGAATTTCTATTCCAGGGGAATTCGTGCGGGGTTGTCTCAACGTCTGTTGTTTTGGCATCTAGTCACAACTCAATGGAAGAACCTGAAGGACTTAGAAGAGGATATTTTCCATTTCTAAGCTCAGTTCAGAGCATGGAGGCCGTGGCTAGAAAGCCCTGGAAGAGAAGAATGAAATATAGATCCCTTAATGAGGGTATTGTTCTCTCAAGGAGAACAAAATTTTTATGCCCTGTTGTGGGTGTGTTACAAATTGGTATCAGAACATGGTTACAACACTTGTCCTGATTGGGCTTATGCACGAGTCACATAAAGAGGTATTTTTATCTACATTTACTCCTTGAGGAGAAGGGTTGCAGATTGAACTTGTGATTTTGGGAATTCTTTTTGAATTTCAGCAGAATAATTCCTTTAACCCTTGGTCAAGGTGATAACTAGTCTTATTGGAGTAGGGATATGCTAATTAGCATTAATAATAAGATTTGAATGTGGATAGATGAAGGTGGTAGGGTTCTGTCAAGGGTAGTTGAAGCTCGAAGGATGGATGACTTGGTGTTCGTAACACTGCCTATAAGCATGGGAAGTTGGAACCTCATGCATTGATGATGGCTAATTATATAATGGTTAATACCTTTGTGGGCTTAAAGGAATATGATAGGATCAGGTAGGATCCTTGGCAGTGTAATTACTGCTTTATATTAAACTCGGAGTATATAACTCCTCATGACCAGAGGAAAGGTGAGATGGGTAAATTCCTATAGAATTCAAGGCAAGAAGGTTCTCTTACCAAATGTTATAGTATAAAAGAGAAAGTGACCCTGGTTGGTTATTTCCATAAAGAGAAGGAAACATTAGTATGAGTTATAACTGTGAGATTAGTCATGTAAGCGACTGTAATCTGTAACTAAATAACACTAATGATAAAACTAAGCTAGTACGATGAATACTTAGTTGTGTGTGTATGCTTGAGTGCATGGATTTAATGCATTGAGAAGCTTCTTGATATGAAGCCTGATATTAATACCAGTTAGGTACAAATCATATTAAATGTGCAAGTGATGCACATGTATGATGTAAGAGTATAAGTATACTAAAGACCCAATATGGTTTCCCTGATGAGTGAAATGTGAGGCAAGCATAGCACTTGCCAATATTGAATGAATATCATGGATTCATGGTTGACTCCATTATGAAGAGTCATGAAAGTTCTGTTTTGAATGATAGCTTAAGGGGAATGTGCTCCATCTCCCCAAGAAAATCCAGTATAAATAGATGAAAGAGTAAACGAGCGAGGATGCTTTGTTTTCATAATAAGAGGCAAATGATTATGCCTTTGAGGATCACATGAGAATGATTGTAATCAATCACGAGTTGATTGATTTTAAAGTAGAGATGTATGTAGGCTATGAAATATACCTATGGAAGCCACACACAGGATTATGATTATGAATATGGCTAAGTAAATCATGGATGTAAGTTAACAAAAACTAGAATATGTGTGGATACATAATCGAGATGCATGTCAGAAATGCATGTCTATGTTCCTTAAAGAATGCTTAGTAACGATCCAAAGCTAATTCAAGGTTGAGGCTATCATAGATAGTGATGGATATGCAATGAGGAAGTTGTGTGTTTAAGGAGTTCCCTGTGAAGAAACTATGTAAGAGCTCTGTCAGAAGAACATAGTCACAACCCTAATGATTATTGAAGGTTGGGCAATGGGCTGCAAAGCCTGCATATATAAGAATCCTGGATTACATTTTTAAAACAAAATGTGTAGGTGGAAGACTAACAACTGAATGTTAACCACTCTGAGAATCGAATGATAATGTGCACAATGCACAGGTTCATGACCCACTATGAAAAAAAATATTACTATTAAAGCATGCTCGTGTATCCAAAAAGGTTAGAGTGAGGCCTAACCAAGGATGCTCAAGGAAAAGAGTAGGGATATCCCAACCTGGAATAAATTGAAAAAAGCCAAGAAGAGGAAAAAGGAGGAACACTTGTCCAACCTAACAACTCTGAATGGATTACAGGGTTGGGTCTTAGATGAGTAGCTGTGAGAACAAGTACAACTGGGAAAAGAGAAGGGATAAATAAGTATGTTTGATCAAATAGGCTTGGTTGAAGCCACACTAAGAAAAGGAATAAAGGCCTTAGAAATAACTCAGCTGGGTTGAAATCCCCAGGTTGTGTGGAAGGAGTGGGAAAAAGGGGAGAGCCCCTAAATCCTTTCTTTCTATGTGTTATGTTTCCTTTGGAATGAAAAAGATGATTTACTAATAAAAGTAAATGTTTGGACACCATAGTGATGATGATTGTATTACTGCAGAAATAGTTGAGAACTGTTTGTATTACATTCATGAAAACCTTTGAGGGTAATGTGATGAAGTGCATAAAGATAAGCTAGGAGATTTTGAATATTTTTCATGGAATTGAATGTTATGCATGAAATTTTGGAAGGCAGATGTATGCCTCAGATACCCAAGTAGAGTATGATTCAGGAAGAAAACCTTGATCGAATCGGGTTAACCGAGAGCCTGAAGGAGGAGATGAACGCGAGCTGTTCATCAGAAGGAAATCAATATCATTCGTCAAATTGAACTCAAGACCCACTGGAGTTAACAGATCAAACTCCAGTCGTTTGATAAGATCAACGACCCATATTCATTGCAGAGATCGAATGGGCATGCGGGTTAATGATGAAGCCTGCGCCCGTAACTTAATTTCAATATAGTTTTGTTTTGAGTTTGAGGTCCGATCACAGCTCAGACGACCCATATTCATTGTGGGGCATGAAGGTGGAATTAATGGGTGCACTAGTTCACGGCCCGTAATCAACCTACACCGTTGATATTGTCGAGGTGGATGGTCAACAACCACGATTAAAAGAGTTGAGAAAACACTTTTCATATTTCAGAGATTGAACTCTCCGATAAAGAGCGAGCACATTAGCACGTTGGGGATTCCCCAATCACTGTGAACCATTGATCTATGAACGATCGGTGGTTGGACCTGCAAGGAACCCACGCGTTAACGCCCTGTAAACTTGTACTGCGATTGGGTTCAATGGCTAGATTTGACAAATCAAGTTATCAATCTAAATTCTTGGCCAAACATTCCTATGTTGGCATTATTATTTGGAAATCGTGTGGTTAAAATCGATCGAGGGATATGATCGACGACTCGCAATCATTGCAGAGACTACATATGCACACGAGTTAACGTCGAGACATGTACCCATAATCTAAATTCAATATAGAGTTGTTTTGAGTTTGGGATCCGATCATAGATCGAATGACCCATATTCATTGCGGAAGTTAGAAGGAGAATTAAACCACGAGCTAGTTGAGGCTCCGCAATCCCTTGCCGCCATTGGATCCGAGAAAAGATAGATATTCATCGTCGAATTGCAGACAAGGGGTTTAGCCAAGATCATAACACCCAAACATGGGAGCTGAAAGGATAACACCTGAAAAGAATAGAGCTAGGGTCACAACTCTCGATCACATGGAGAGAAAACGAAGTTCAAGGAAGGTAGAGTTTAGCACTCTATGTTTGACTATGGTCATGGGGACTAGTTCTATGGGAATAAATGTGCTCATAATTAGCAGGTTGCATTGAATGCATTGAGGAAATGCATGTTTACATAAAGGACAGACAATGGATTTCCCATTGAGGAAGGAGGACCTTCCAACATTTCTACTTACATTGTATAGGTGTTAGAGAAAACTAAATTTGGGTGGCCATGAGTGTTGGGTGGTTATTAATGAGGAGGAATTGTTAAAGGAATTCATCTAAAACTTGTAGTGTCATATGTACTAAATTGGAATCATGATCATCCTGTAGCTACAAGCATAGTCCTGTTGCAATGAGAATAAATAAACCATATGGTGAAAATCTTGGCTAAACTCCAACACACCATGGAAAAGTACTGGTCGTAAAGTATGGGAAACTTAAAATCAATGCAAGGGTGCTTTAGGTATGAATGTGGCCACGAATGTTGGCGCATTCATTAAAATCAATTGATATCTGAATTACATTTTGAAAAATCTGGTAGGCTGGCATGATGCATAGGTAAGGGATGATGTACCCTTTTTGCTTGGTATCCTTGAATAGATGAAAATTACTTGGACTGTTAGTATGCCTAATTTTGAAAAGAAATGTCCATGGAAACTAACAATTTTTTTGGCCGAGAAATGTTGAAATTGCAGGAGGAAATGAGTCTTGGATATGGAAGTATTGTAAGCCCATAAGGGAGACCAATTTCCTATTGAGCCAAACTGCAAGGAATGGTATTTCCTTTTGGAGAAAGTGAATTTGATTGTTAGTATGCACAATTCTAAAATTGTTTGTGATGACGTTATAAAGATTCAATAAAAATGTATGAGCATGAGAAACTAACAATTTCTTTGGCTGATTGAAGTTGAAGTGTAGGAAGAAAAGGAGTCTTGAATATGACAACATTGTAAGACATAAGGAAGAGCAATTTCCTACTGAGACAAACCGCTATGGGAAGGAAAGTCCCATAATTATGAATCTGGTTCTTGTGCGAAACAAATATGAGAATAGAATGTGGAATTTGTAAATCCGCGGATGACAAATTTGCAAGTAAATTTTTGAATTTAAAATTTATGATGTCTCATGAATTTCTGTATACCTACGATACATGTGAAAGGGAAAGATCTATGAAGAGTGCAGAGGTGAGAAACCGAGCTCTCGGGTTCGAGGTAGAACTGTGAGAAAGAGTATAATCCGATCACATGAAATAGAGGCTGACTCGAGAGAAGGAGAGTAACCTTCATCCCTATCTATGATTGAGTCGGGAGAAGGAGAGTAACCTTCGTCCCTAACTATTTCCATGCCAGGAGAAGGAGAGTAACCTTCGTCCCTAACTTTAGCTACGCTGGAAGGCTGTCAAGCTGTAAAAGCATGAAAAATGGCTACTGCTGAGCCATGAGAACCCCGTGGTAAGCCATGATCACCTAGAATATATTGTGTTGAGGTAACACAAGCCGAAGGGACCCCTTGACAGAGAAAGTCTGAGGGAATCCTCAACTGTAAGACTTGATAGAGTCTCTGGAATTATTTATGTGCGAGAAAACCTTGGCAAGGAAAGATGGATCACCCGAGGGACTGTATAGCATAGAAGGGGATGCCTGAGCCTATGCCTAGAGGGTGAGTGACTACAAGGAAGAGGAGACCTTAATAGTTCTTGTAAACTATTGATTGGGATCATGCACACGATGGGTAGTTATTCCTATGTAAAAAAACCTTGGCAAGGCAAGATGGATCACCCAAGGGATTGTATAACAAAGAAGGGGATGCTTGAGTCTGGGCCTAGAGGGTGAGTAACTGCAAGGAAGATGAAACTTTGATATTTATTGTAAACTATTGATGGGGATCATGCACCCAATGGTTATGTCAAGGAAAAACAGTGTGCCTGAATAACATGACAACCCTGTGGACACAAATCCACATACTGCGTAGATAATTATTGTGCTAGATTATGAAATTGTCCTAAAATTTTTATGCAACAATAAAATGTTTTCGCATGAGACTATGAATAATGTGCTTGTTGTCCAAGAATTATTGAAAGAAGGTGACGAAGATTAAAGTTCTAAAAAAGGACCTGACCAAGAATGAAGGTCAAGACTTCTGAAGTGTCTGAATGATAAAATAATGACATGTGTTACTGAGAAATAACATCGAGGACGATGTTTCATTTTTAAGGGGGAGGGGATTGTAACACCCCTGTTTCCCCCAACTTGTAATTAATCAGTAATTAGGGTTACCATGCTATGGCACGAGAACAATGTAAATGTATTAATGTTTGAGTTATCAATAACTGACTGAGGGGATGAAGCCTTGAAAGTATTGGCCATGATATCACTAGAGGAAAGAATGTGAAAACTATAAGAGAGGGTTCATTATATCAAATAACCCAAAATTTCCCTTTGATGAGGATAATAAACCTCCTTCGGATCCAAAGGAGAGAAATCAGTTAATGAAGAAAGGACCATAGGTTGAATTATCAACTACTCCCATGAATGGAAGCATGGTCTAGCTGCAGAATGTCAGCCCAAAGTACCAGTGGGTATGGAAGACCAAGTTGACCTGAGTTCCCTTTTGACAGAAGGAAAAATATGGGTCGAGAACCATCCTGGGAAAAGATATACATAAAATAGAGACAAGGAAATAAGGGGATAGAGACAAAGAGGAGAACATGTGGAGCTCTCCAATGGATGATGAATGAAAGGCCGCGAGCTTGATATTGAGTGAGCATATGATAAACCTCGCCAAGGACATGACAGAGAAAGAAATCTCTGAAAGTTTGCAGAGAATAGAACCCCAGTAGAAGTTGAAACAAAGAAAGAATCCTTGAGAAACTGGGAGAGTTCCCTGGTGATATCATGGCTTGAAAGGGGGTGGCCAGAGTGATAATAATGAATGCCTCTGAGACTATGGTTGGGTGGAAGGACTAACACCCACAGTCAGTTAGTTGGCTACCACTTGTAATAGATAAGTAATCGCATATCTTGTGTATTTAAGTGGTACTGTGAATTAAAGTTGGATATCCTATGAATGTTATAGGGATGGATATGTTTGCTTAATGATTTATATTGTATCCCTTTTTGTGTATGCTTGATTGTTTAATTAGGCAAGTAAGAAATTATATGGATTTGACATGATTTGTACTCATAAATGCTTGCGCCCTGTGGTGGCTTAAGATAGAGCCACGAACTGTGAGTTTGTCGATCTTGGGCATAGTTTCACGTATGCATGTCGACACTCCTAGTCATTCTGAGTCCCTTGGAGGAAGGAGTCTATTAAATCACAGGAGAGATAGTGCATGTATGCACATTCTCACTACGAGGCAGGCAGAGACTGAGAACCACTTAAGTTCTAGATTTGAGGAATGAGCGTAAGGGGTGCGCAAAAGAATTCTTTTAAGCGTTAAGTTCAAGAGAAAGAGCACAAAGCTCTTAATCCTTTCAGAGATAACAAAGCTCAGAAAGAATAGCGAGATTGAAGTATCAAAAGGGAAGGTTACTTTGTTTGGAAGACAAATGAACGAGATCTTTTTGGGAAGAGCCAAGGTCTATTGTGACCATTGGATATGGGAAGGAGCGTTTGAGTTAACCCCTTGAGTCTTCCAGACTTCGCGAGTTTGGAAAATTGAGAAAGTTTATTGTAAAGGAGGTAAAATACCCGAAGTCTCGAAGTCCCGAAGTTAATTTGGGCCTTAGATCTGAGGATGCTCGGGAGCCATCCCGACCATCAGATCTATGAGGTAGTCAGCCCGACGTTGACCAACTCTGGGAGATTTTAGTCGAGGAGTGATTCAACCTCCCAAAGGACCAAAGGTCGGAGTTCACCTGAGTGATCAATCTCTGAGGACAGGTGTCAGAATATCTACCACTTCAGAGAAAAGTCACTCTGTAGGAAATCTTGTGGCAAGAGGCGAGAATTCTCAAAGGTCGAATCAAAGTTCATCCTGACCGTTGATAGTAGGGGATGTGTGTCCGGAGATCCGACACTCCAGGAGGATTGCAGTCCAGAGGTTTGCGTTGGTGAGTACTTTGAAACTCTCGAAGCATGAATCTCTGAAGTGATCTGTAGCCGTTGATTCGTGGCAGACACGCATCGATAGATCATGAAATTTGGGTGAAATCCTTTCGGGAGAAAGTGAGTGTGGATAGGTAGAAACTATCGAATGCCTAAATCCTAAATTAAAACATGACCGTTGATCGGGAAGGACATGTGGTGCACGATCTTTGATTCCAAAAGAATGTACTATGGGAGGATGAGTTGTTGGAGCATTCAGATCACCCGAACGCCAAAGTCCCAAAGTTAAACTGGACCCTCAGATCTAGAGGGACGCATGGTAGAAATCCATTGTATTTGGGTGAAATCACTCTAGAGGGGAACGAGTGCACAGGAGTTGAAACTCCCAAAGCGCGAAGAGCCTAAGAAAACCTGGGCCATCAGATCTAGGGGGACGTGTGGTGGAAATCCGTTGTATCCAAGTGAAAGCACTTTGAGAGGAATGAGTCCGTAGGAGTTTGAAACTCCCGAAGCCTGAATAGCCGAAGTAGTTGGGGGCCGTCGATCTGTGGAAGGACATGCATCAATAAATTTTGGACTCTGGGTGAAACGCTCTGGGAGAAAGTGAGCATGGAGAAGTTGAGAGTTGAGATTCCCAAAGGTCGGAGCCCCGAAGTGGATCACAACCATTGATTGCGAAGGGACGCGTGGTGCTCGATTTGTAACTTCAGGTACAACGTACTTTAGAGGAAAAAGGCATAGGAATGTTTGGAACTTGAGAATGCTAAAGTCTCGAAGTTAATCAGGACCGTCAGAATCCTCAAGGACACGCGACGTTGGATTGTGAAATTCGAGTAATTGCCATTCCAGGGGAATTCGTGCGGGGTTGTCTTAGCTCCTGTTGTTTTGGTGTCTGGTCAAAGCTCACGATCATATGTAGGTATAAGGGGAATGGAAGAACCTGGAGGAATTAGAAGAGGATATTTTCTAGTTCTGAGCTCAGTTCAAAGGATGGAGGCCGCGGTTGGAAATCCCTGGAAGAGAAGAATGAAATAGAGACCCCTTAATGAGGGTATTGTTCTCTCAAGGAGAATGAAATTTTTATGCCCCATCGTGGGTGTGTTACAGTTGGCCTCTAAAATTTCTTGGATTATACACTTCCTGGTTGCAAATGACTAGCATGGTCGTGATCTCGAGTAGGTGGAAGACCCTTAGTAATTTCACCAAATACCTTAGAATTATTGTTGATAACTATTTGGAGATATAATGAAGCATAATATATATATGTTTGAACGTCAAGTGAGAAAAATTGTGCAATTACACCATCATGTCCACTTTTGAGTAATTTTGTCATGCTATTAGAGCTTATCCATGTTATAGGATCTTTATTATCAAACTTTCTCATATCAGTGTTCAGAATGAAGTAGTTCCTTTGTGTCGAATTGAAGCCTTGATAATATGGATCTTGGAGTAATGAATGATCATGATTTTTATATTTAGAATTTGTGCTCTCCAAAAGTGACAAAATACCCCCCATATGTGATTGAGTCTCATCAACCTTGTTGTCCTCATTTTCATAAATTATTTTAATTTTTATATCTCAATTAGGGTTTTGGAAAATCTGTTGTCATTGTTGTCAACCCTAGAAGAATTCCAAAAGCCCCAGAAGTCCCTAGAAGTAATTGGTGATGTCAACCATAGAATAAGTCTATAAGTCTCTATAGGTAATGGGTGTATTTGAAAATGTCTCTAAAGTGGTCCCCTTATGGAATAGCCTTAAGCATGGCCCTCATGGGAAGAATATTTGAAGAATTCTACAAGAATCCCTAGAAGTGTGGTCATGGACCCTAAAAGTGTTTGAAGAAAAAGAGGAAGAAGGAAATTGCAAATACATGCAAAACTCTCATCTATGGATAGTCCTCGTCATGCCGTTTCCAATGGTAGGTGGTACATCATGTGGTTCCTCATGGTTGAGAAGTTATTCCCTCTTAAAGATGAAGCCCCAAAGTATGGTCAAGAAGCCTTGGATTCAAGGACGATAAGTTACAAGTTGGCCTCAAAATTAATTAAAGAATAAAAGTTGTTGCAACAAGAAGTTACAAGTCGGACCTAAAAGGAGGAACTTGGAAAAGTATAAATACACATCAAGAACCTCTCATTTGATCATCCAGAAAAGTGCATTTTTGTGGTATGGAACTAGCATAAGTGGTTTTGCACTTGTTCTAGGAGTATTGGTGAGGTCAACAAAGAAACTATCACCTAGGAGAAAGTAGGTTGAGAAGAGCAAGGAATTTCTTGAGGTTATCCATGAGTCACAGTGGAGAAAAGAGCGGATTTATGAGGTTATTTGTGGGTCACAGTGGAGAAAACCATGGATCTTAGGAAAAATCCATGAGTTGACAGTGTATGAGTAGCGTATCTGATAAAAAATATGCGGGTTGATAGTGTATGAGTAGAAAATATGAGGAAACATCCATGGGTTGATAGTGTATGAGTAGTGGATCTATGTAAATTTTTTGAAAAAGGTACCATTCTCTTCATGCTGAAGTTAAGGAAGGTATGCTAGTATGTGATCATACACATCAGGTTGTTACATGATTAAATGTATGCTTTCTATTTGTTTTATCTTGGTTGTTATGGTATATTCTTAAGGTATATCATGGATGATATGGCATATGATTGAGACATATTTTGACATGTATTTGGTACATAGTTGATGGATGTTATGGAACATATTTTTTCATGTCTTTGGCACATGGTTGATGGATGTTATGGAAAAAAATTTAGGCATGTCTTTGGTACATGGTTTATGGATGTTATGACACATATATATTGGTAAATTGTTTGATGTATATCTTGGTGATATTGGGCATATGGTTGAGAGATGGGATTAGTGAGATTGGTATGTGATCTATGTGAGTGGATCTGTTTTTTTTGATGATGATGTTGATGATGATATATCAGTATCAATGATAGAGACAATGATAGAGACAATGACAGTGACAATGACAGTGATAGTGACAATGACAGAGACAATGATAGTGGCAATGAAAATGGCAATGACAGTGATAGGATGAGATTGGTTTGATGATGATGACGACGACGACGATGATGTATATGTGATAACGACAATGATAGTTTGAGTCTACACTTATATTTCAGGGAGGAAGGAAGGGGAAAGGAAAGGGGGTCATAGCATCCTTCTTATTGGAGCTAGATAATACAGGGAGTTGGAGTTTCCTTAAGGTTGGAGCCTTCTTCCTGTTGGAGCCTCCTTCTAGTTGGAGCTAGAGAATTTGGGGAGTTGTAGCTTCATTCAAGTTGGAGCATGTAAATAGGGGGTTGGAACCTCCTTTTAGTTTGTGTTGGAGAATTTGGAAGCTGATGCTTCCTTTGAATGCAATCTTTTGATATATAATAAATCATTCCATGGTTTTCTCCCATTTTGGTTTCCATTAAAATTCTAGTGTATTGTGTATCTGTTGTTACGATGTGATGCATTGTTTATGGTTATATGTTTATGATATTTTAAATGAAATCATAAGTGAAAGTTGTGATCGAAAATGGTAAAAGGTTCTAAATACTAATTCACCCCCCTCTCCTAGTATTGGTGAATATTCCAACGTATGGAGTCTCTCATCTATAGCATGAAAGATCACAGATGACATGGAAATTTGCAATTCTTTCATGGATTTTTGTATTTCTTATTTATTTTCATCCATCTTTTTTTTTTTCATGTCATTCATATTTTCATCCATCTTCTTATACATTTCCTCCATATTATTTTCCATTCCTTGAAATTTTCTTTGTGAGTTTACCAAATCATCACTTGTTATTGACCTAGCACTCAAATCATTAAGTTGTTACTCCAATTTGGATAGTTTGTTATGTATCTCCTCATTTTATTCATGAGTTACAGATAATACTTATAGAGGTTTATTTGGTGATAATTTTTTTTTTTGAGCCATGTGGAATAGAGATAATAATAATCCTCTATTTTGTATTTATCACAAATTTTGAACTACCAAAAACAGATCTTCCAATAAAAAATTATGCTAATTGTAATTTACGTACATTTCAAACCCTCAATTTGGAGTATGTATGGATGAATGAACTTTGTATAGATGAATATATGAACTTGGAACCATTACAAGTATCAAATTTCTACATGTAGTACTCTGATATGACTTCTTAAACTCATAAAAATTTCAGAGTCTGAACCTTCATTGATAAAAAGTTATACCAAAACTACCAAAATGTCTTGCTTAAGACTAATTTCAAGATTTGTAAACAACCCCAACTTCCAAGAGATATCTCTCAGAATTAATAATGATTCAAAATATGAACATTTTTTCACCTGTAATTTGCTATGTATACTCAAGATTCTGAAAATTTCAAAGTTGGAAACTTCAGAGAAAAAAGTTACAACTAAATTTCCAAACTGACTCTTTTAAAATGGATTTCAAGATTAGTCACAAGCCTTGTCTTACATGGACTATATCTATGAACTTATAGAGAACCATAAGGTGAAATTTGTAACACATTTGATAGGATGTGTATCCTTAGTCTAAAAAAGAATCATCATCTGAAACCTCCTAGAAAAACTTTTATATCAAAAATCCCAAGATGACTAGTTTAAAATTGAATTCAGGATGAGTAAAAAAACCTATCATCCACAGGCTATATCTCTAAAAGTATATTGAACCAGAAGCTGAAATTTTTATCACAAGTAACTTGATATGTATTATAAGTAAAATATAATTTTTTTGTTTGAAGTATCCTAGAATAAAATATGTAGAAAAAATTCTAAGATGACTCGATTAGAGAAGAAAACCCTACGATTGATGCTCTCTAACCAAATGTTATGAACCAATGCTTTGAGAATGATTAAAAAAAATGATTATAAGTCCACTTTGAAGGGGAGACCTCATTTTAAAATGTATTGAGTGTACAATATGAGATATAATATCCTAAGACTAGGTCTCCTTGGTATAAATATAGGAGACAAAGGGTACAATTATAATTAAAGGGTGCAATGAAGGGGTTTCGACCTGAATACAAATATAACACAATAAATGTAATAATTAAATGAAGGGATTAATGAGGGGTTTTATACACAACATGAGGAATTTTATAGGGATTAACATTGTTGTATACAATTGTCTATACTAGACCAGACATTGCACATGCAGTTGGAGTTTTGAGAAGGTATATGTGAAAACTAGGGAAGGAGCATTGGATGATAGTTTTAGTGGGTTTTCAAGTATTTACGTGGCACTACTAGTTATGGATTTTGATACCAAGGAAGTATAGGATTGGACAACATGTTGTAAATATATTGTTTTTTTTATATATATTGGGCTATATATCTGGATCATAGAAGATCGACAAGTGGGTATGTGTTTAACCTGTTTGTTGGAGCAATCAATTGGATGAGAAAAACAAGGGGTGTAGATGCACTCTCAAATACAAAAGTTGAATACATGGCATATAATCATGCAATAAAGGAAGAAATATGGTTACAAAGGTAGTGTTCATGTATTGGGTTGGTACAAAAAGCTGTAAGGTTAGATTGTGACAGTCAGAGTGCAATCTACTTGACAAAGAACTGGAATTATCATTCAAAGACGAAGAATATTGATTTTCAATATCACTTTGTGAGAGACATGGTTGAAGACAAGAAGGTGTTGCTAATGAATTTGGACACTTCAAAGAATGTTGCAGATTCATTGAAAAAATATATGAGCACCAAGAAGTTATCATGGTGTAGAGAAACAATGGGCATTGTTGCTGTAGATTGTTGACTATGTAATCCTGTGATCCCCTTTGTGCAAAGAAGAAAAAAGAGGGAGATTGTTGGGTATGTGTATAATATTCTTTGCAAGAATAAACCTAGTATCTATGTTGTGCCAGGAATGTGGGGGAGGGTTGCAGTGTGGGAATATACCCTCCTTCCTAGAGGGTCGTAGGGGGGCAGATCCCCAAATTTTGTTTTTTTGTTTTTTTGCATTCGTTTTTAGCAGTTTTTCGACACATGGTTTTCACCGATGGTTTTCTAATTCTAGTTGATGAATTAGGG